>VZRM01004130.1:450227-487799 GCA_013397955.1 Grantiella picta | reverse complement strand
TCCCCTCCCCTCCCCTCTCTACAGGAACAAGGACTGGTAAAGTCCAGAAAACTGCAGCAAAACTTTGGACATATTGAACTCATCTTCAAAATATTGCCATGACTTGAATGAAAAGGGAAACAAATTTACATAGAACACTGTGGTTTTATATAAGTGTACCTACTAACTTTATTGGGTTTTGCTTTATGCCAAACTTAAAACTTCCTGATGCAGTCACCAGACCACTGTTTGAAATGTGGCAGTTCTCATTTTCAGTTTTATTTCAGAAAATAAATTTTGGGAGATCAGACCCTCAAAACTATAAAAAGGAGGAAGTTTAAAGCATTTGACTTGCATTTGCAATTAGGACAGCAGCGGCAACAAACAAGCATGCACACTAGCTTTCCAACTTCTGACATTCCTACCCTAACTACCACAAGAAACTGTCAAAGTATCTTAACAATTCTATTATAAATGCTTTCATTAGGACCAAGTCATGCTTGTTTTTAATATGAGTCTAGCAGTGATATGAAAGAGAAGTAGTACCAGCCACTGGAATGTTGCAACACCTATATAAAATACCTTCTGAAAGACTGGCATTTCTCACTGCTGAAGCTTAAACCATAATTTTAGAAGGAATTTGCTTTAAATTTTTCTGATTTGAATTGGCAAAGTGCTTTGTTTAACAAAAAGGGGGTTTTACCTGCAATTAAGTTTGGTGGTGAGTCAATTGCTTATTTATATGAACAGACTGAAATATTAGCCTTTATATCTGTATTCAACAAACATGAGAAAATGTAGTAATATTCACAAAAAAATTACTTTTCAGCTCTCAAACAATATGTTATGTGCAAAAATGCTGGGCTTGTTATCATCAAATACTTTCAGATATGTAAACTTCAAAATAGCTCAAAATAATTATATCTTTTTACGATTATTATTCTCAGCAACTTGTAAGTCCATTATGAATTTTATGCTTCAGATTTAGAAATTTTTTAATTCTTCCAGAATAATCTGGAACTACTAAAATAAAGATACTATGTTAAATAACATTATGGACATAAACTATTTTCTCTTTTGAAGATGTAACAGAGAATCATAAAAATATTACACAAAACATTACACAATCCAAAAGGAGGGTTAAAACCAGCAAATGCTGTATTTACGAGGTAACCATAGTAAAGAAATGTCTAGACTTGTTTACCTGGATGAAAGTAAAACCAAAACCCCAGACAAACCCTTCAAGCCATGTTTTTTTGGGCACTCAGTTGGCTCTAAATCAAGGTTATTTCACTACTAATATAGCATTAATCCCATGAAAATCTTTTCAAACTGAAAATTAAAACCTGCCTGCTTTCCAAAACTGAAATATCTGCATGGTGTTGCTAGCTCTCCATACTTAGATTCATTATAGCTAGAGTTTCCATGCCTTCTGGGAATCTAGCAATCATTTATTGATATCTTCCCCATTTTAAAAGCTGGCAATTGAACAGACAGTTGTTAGGACAATGAGTTTCTGGTGGCTGAAGCTCAAGTTGTCCTGACATAAAATCACTGATTTTGCTTGCTGTAGACATGTAAGGTACTGTAGCATAGCTGAGCTGTTGCCAAAGATATGGAATAAAAAGGCTTGGCATCTATCACATACTTGACACCTAAAGAGCACAGAAGCTCTAAGATTCCTATTCCCTGTAGGCGCACTCTTAGTCTAGACAAACTGATTTCTCACACTTTTAAAACGCATTACAACACTCTATTGTGATCATTTCATCCACACAGCTCCAGCTAGTGACAGAAGAACCTGTCCTTTAAGCGACATTTCAATGGGCTAAAGCTCCCGCTCCAAGATGCCATTAAAACAATGTAATACTTGAAAAGAACTATGCTGCATTGGGTTGAACTCTTTACTGGGTCTTCAGTGCTTTGTTCTGAGTTCAAGTTCTCATTGAAACTACCTGTGAACCAGCTTTCCAAAACAAAGATATTTTTGACAGCTGGTTTCACATTACTATCTTTTTTTTCAAGTGTTCCTTAATGAATTTTGCTGTATTAGCATATTAAGATACCAGTGAGATGTTCAGCATTCAAAATCTTAAAGATATTAGATGACAATATAAAAGACTTGAGATTTGAACTGTATAGGTTTTCTTTACTAAAAATTAATAACCCTGTTTCACATTTTTAAAACAGGCTGCAATCTAAAAGGTGCAATCTGGCATTCTGTTTTTCTTAATATATATATATTATTTGTACAGTAAACTCCGATTTTTTTGTAACTCAAGACAATTTAAATACTAATTTGGAGGCATTTTGTCTCTTCTCGGAAAAACTGAAAGGGACAGCTTTTTTAAACAGCAGAAATTACATAGAATTACTTTCAAACAGGGGTTTCTCTTTATTATTACTTACATTATTTAAGAATGTTTGTCATGGTGGAAAGCCTGCTAATGCTGTTCTGGAAAGGGTAATAAGAAACAAAATGTACTATGCAGCAAGGAGACAAACTGATTCACATAGGCAGTGTCAATGAAAGCACTATTCAGCATGAAGATAACTTCTAAAGAAAACGAGAATTTTCTTCTTTTAAGTACTCCACTAATAACACAAATTCCAAAGGGGACAAGAAATGAACTCTCTAATTAATAGGAAAAAGACAAAATGATTGAAAGTAGTTCTGAAAACAAATGGTTTTGAATAGATGGGTCAGGTGTACATAAAGGTGTCATGTTTCTTCTATGGCATTTCTTTCACCACAAAGACAGAAACTGTACATAACCACTATTAACTACCTACAGTTTAGCACTCCCCCCTCTTTTTTTTCTTTTTTTTTTTTTTTAATAAAGGAAACAGGGAACAAGCAATGGGAAGTTGATGTCAAAACACAGAAAAACCTCCCAGCAAGCTTCCAGCAACCACCCAGGAATTAGAGTCTTGCTAGCCGCTCTCTTTTCAATACCAGAATTTCACACATTTCAATGACCATTATGACTTCAAAGAATCAAATTTTCATCATTGTCCGTCATCTGCCGGTTGATTTGTATAAAGGAGTTCTTCTGCATGCATTCCAGACAAAGGGCTCCTTACTTTCATGGCTATGTATCAAGTTTAAAAGTTCTATTTGTGACAGTTGTGTCTGTGGTAAATTAGGGTAACACTGAAGGAGTGCAGCTGCTCTGCAGGAACCTCCTTTTTGGCATCATTTCACTTAAATAAAAACTGAATAATTAGCTTCTGCCTTTATTAAACCACAAAAATGCCACTGGCCTTAGCAATTACTTCCGGTTGCCCCACCTACTTAACCTCAATAGTTTTACACTTGTTAGAATGGAGAGAAAGTACAAGTTTTCTGTACTTCATAGGAGTTTACAACAGCTTGCTCTCTTCCCCACCTCCAACATATTTTACCAGACTAAGTACGTAAAGTTTTGCTATAAATTCATGTTGCAATTCTCTTTATTTAGAAGTTGTTATATCAAAGCACAGAACATCTTGCATAATACCCACAAAGTAGCTGCTGTGAAAAAGGTTTTTTTATTTAATGTGCTCAGCTGCTTAACTGTAAGTCAGGATCAGAACATTTATGTTTCTACATGTCGATACAGTATTTTTGAAGGAAATGCAAGAGAAAGGCATCTGCTGTGTAAATTGCAAAAAAAAAAATGGAGCAGAATGAACAAAACATGGTCAGACAACATTAATCTAACAGCTACAGACAAAACAAGGGAAAAAGCATATTTGCCCGTAAGAAACTTTGTATCACACAGGATACAGTTTTCTTTCAGGCTTCACAATCATTTTGCTTTATCACAGTAAACGATGAACAACATGGTATTACTCATAACATATTCTCCCATGTAGCCATCCTGCAGAATAATTAATAAACAAGCTGGAAAAAAGCACCTAAAGAACCGTATTTTTAAAAAGAAAACCAAACATTCTAAACAGGAAACAGAATTTGATAGTAACAAAGATTTCATGAAAGCTTCCATTTTAAGGAAATCTCTTTTCACATGCAGTTTTGTAAAAAACTAAAGAGAAATTAAAATGGAGAGAAGTAGGTCTAACAGAAGCAGAAATTGTCACATTACTGAAATCAACCTAAGCCCACTATAATACCTTTTAGATTCCTGCCTGCCATTATGCAAAGGAAGTGTCAGCATGCAAAACAAGTATTGGTAGCTTCAGTGTTTCTATCCACCAGTTTGTATTTCACAGCTGAGACAATAATGTAGCAACCATGATGTCTGAACATTCAGTGCAGTTGCAAAAACTCCTTGAGAACTTCCCTGTTGTCCTGCTGCAAAGGCTCTCTACACTTTCCCAATATTTTACATGCCTACTATTATTCTATACTTGCTTGTATGTGATACTACAAATGAAATGGCGTAACACATTCCACACATCATTAAACCAACACCTCTTTGAATTTGTGATTTGAGAAAAACACAAGAGCAAACAGGAATGACTGGAACGTGAATTCACAGTAAAAAATAGAGAACAATCCTCCTCACCAGCCCTTCTTTCACATCTTTAAAACAAATCACTGAAAGTCTGCAGTACAACCCCAAATTTTGTATTCACATCTCCTCCAAAAGTCATAGAAAGTTGGTGTTTATAGAAGTGATTACTGGCAAGTTAAAGGAAAAGCTGCTGACTTGTGTTTTTGTTAAACTACAACACTAAAAAGAAAAACAAAAATCTGTGATTTTGCACTTCTCAGTACCCTGACAAGACTCAAAACCAAGAGGCATTTTTCTTGACACACTTGCAAAAAAATACCTACCATTTAGCCTGCATTCTGATGGACAGTAAACAACATTTTAAAAATTTAAAAATGAAACAGTTGAAACACCTAAGTCCCATTTTCAGCACAGACAGATACTTCATGTTCAGTATCATTTTTCTGCCAAGAAACAATCATAAGCAACACAAATGTATTATTTATTAATACTGCATTTTTTTCCCTGTAACAGTATGTCTTAGCTGTGTAGATGTTGTCTGGGTAAATAAGAAGAAATTAAAAAGAAAGGAAATCGAATAGCTGGATTTACACTTTGGTTTCTCCATATATTTGAAATTAAGAAAATCATTATTAAATGGAGGAAAGTTGGGGCAGCCAGGGGCAAAGAGTATATTTCATGAAAGTAGATTAATGTACTCATACATGAGTACTAGTACTCATAAGAGACTTCAGTGTAGATGTGAAGCTCTTCAAATTGATGAAATGATAAACAACATGATTATCTCAAACAAGGTGAAAAAAGTCTGAATTACAGAAGATGTGGCAAATTACTTTTTCTTGTAACCCAACAGTATTTAGGAAAAGTATACTTTCTAGAGCACATCCAAAACATATGTAAGCAAATATTTTGCTTGCACACACTCACACACACCCAGTAGCTGGGTCTTTTTGTGAGACCTTTTAAAAATACAGTTTTCTACAGTGCGCAAATTTCAAGCACCCAACAAGAAATTCACAATGTTCAGATGTTTAAGAAAATCAATTAGTGAAGACTACAGCCATGTCTTAAGATGACAGACTTTTAAATCAAAGAAGAGACAGTCTTAGTTTACCGGCATTTAGAAAAATAAAGAGGATAACCAAGCAACTGAAAAAATCTGATTTATCTCAGAATGATTTACATTATGGCAACACATCACTGCTGGACTACCATAAGCAACTGCTCTTACAGATAGTATCTCTCAGCGGAAAACGAGAACAGGCAGGGAAGAGCTCTGAAGGAAAGCAGACAGAAGTACTAGCAGCTAGATGCGACCTAGGGATAGAGAACTTTCTATCTATTCCCCTGGTTAGCTCAATTTTGTATATACTATTGAATAAATAGCGTATTGTAGTTTACTTGTAGTTCAGTGGTGGCATGTTTTTCAAACATAATTTATTCAGTTTGCAGTTCTGATTATTTTATAAAATAATCCTAGCATAAGTTACAGTAAGCAGATTGTCTTATAAAGCTAAACACAGTATTTCAATAGTATCTTGGTAAATTACTCATTACTGATGACTCTTGAGCTTATAGTCTATAAAATGCAGTTTTGATCAGGGACGCCCAAAGACTTAAACAGCAATTAAGGATAAGATGTTCATATCTGAAGTGAAAGCCAGAATTCAGGCTACTCGTATGCACTGAAAAAAATTTCTATATTTTTTGTGTTTCTGATGCCATTTAAATAAAGTCCTTACTTTTAACATTAATCAGAAGTTATGTGTATTTACATAAACAATAAGCATATGATTTAAATTAATTTTTCTAAGGTTACGGTTTCTCAGGAATTCTGTCAGGAAAAAGGAAATTAAAAACTATGATCTGCTTTATCCCCACCTGAAAACCTTACAAAGTTTCCTTTAAAGTACCAACTAAGAAGATTTCCAAATAAGGCCTCGGTGGAGCTCTCAAATTCATGAACCACTCGTTTCACCATCTTCAGCCTTTGGAAAGGGGTCCAATTGATGTTAAATACATGGCTTTTCCTCAAAGCTCCCTTGTCCGTTAAAGCTGCGAAAGACCCAAGGGAGCAAAACATCCAGAGCCTGCAGGGAACTGGGAAACTACTTACACATAGATAGTGGAATTGCTGCTGTGAGGCAGGAACACCTTGGTCAATTCCTAATCTCACCTGGACAGCAAATATTCTAAGGACAGAGCTGTTGAGTACCCATTTGGATACACAGCAACATCTTAGGAATTGATAACTCTGGTAAGATTTCTTATGATGATAAGAAAGTTTATCACTACAGTGTATGAAACATTAATTGTGAATTCAGTTTTAACTAACAATGTCCCTGGGCTGGCAGCTACATCAAAGAATACTAAAATTTAAATTCCATTATTGTGTGTTTTCTAGTGCTCTTTTCCTCTCACCTCACAACTGCCAATTAATTAATTCCCTATTGAATGGTAGCTATGGAGCAGCATTTAACTTTAAGGTTTAAAATACAGCAAACTATTTAGCCTTTTGTTTGTTAAAAGAACGGCACCCAAAGGTGAGGGTGGAAAAAAAAGGCAAAAAGTAGTGTTTTAAAGTTTAGCTTGACAGTTCTGTCACACTACTGTATGGTCTGCTACTAGGAACAGTATCAAGAAATTCAACCAGTGCCTGCCTTCATTGTGATGCCTGTTCTCTATTCTTCACATCTCCTTTACAGAGAAAGTGATTTCTGTAACAGATCTTTGCCCATACAGTTACAAGTGGTGTGAGACATAAGAGAGAAAAACAGAAGCAAATCCCCAATCAAGAAATGCAAATTTAGAGCAAAATCCCTGTTAGTGCATGCCTTTTAGAAGAAGAAAAGTTGCACTTAAGAAACTACAAGGAAATCAGACCTGTTAAAAGCTGTCCCTTAACCTAATGCAGGATTTAATGCTTCTATGTAATATGCATGCACTTTGAAAGTTGAAAGAAAGTGCTAAATAGTGTACATAATTTCCATACACAGCAGGTAGTGAAGCAAGAAAAGAAGTGACACAGTTACCCTCATTAAAGAGATGCACAATAGAGAACTGTTATGCAGTGTTAGCATATTGAAGGTCTATGCATCAGGGATGTTGCGGCTATTAACAGCTTAAATGTTCACTGTATTTTGTTAATTAGTGCATATAGCTTTTAAGCCTTAAATGTGTTTTAGAAGGTTCTTTTCTAACAGTAGCACAGTCATTACTTCCGGGTAGGGATGGGAAGGGTTGATGAGGCTTCTACTGTTTCAACATCACCAATAAAATACACCCCAATACCATTGGACAAAATGGGTTTCTTTACAGTTATCTACATGGCTAGTTAAAATCAATCGTTTTAAAAATCTCTCTCTAAAAAAGCTGAATCATAACTAGAACATACTAGTGTTACTTCACAACTGGTTTTAGCTACTTCTCTCTAGAAGTTCATTCCTGTAATTAGTGCTTTGGCCTTTATATGCTTTAAGATTATTTACAGGACAGAAATCATGGTCTTATATTTTCTAATACAATAGACAGAAATCCATCATCAAAAAATTCAGTAATTCAACTAGATACACGACATGTTTCCGTTCAGTTTTCTATTGCTGTGTGGGAAAAAAAAATCAAAGGAGAGTACAATGTACAATTGTGTTTACTAAATGGTGATAAAAAAGTAAGAATTTGTATTGGAAACAGACATTAAAGAGAAAATACTCAACTCCTGACTTCATAGAAACAGAATGAGTGTACCCAAGAATGCTTTCACACAGAGTCACAACATGGCAACAAAAATGGGGTCCTTATAAAAAATACAAACTAGAAGAATAAAAAATAAAATACTAGTGCAAACTACAGTATTTATCTTCAAACAGCTTCTGCCTGGTTAACATACTGCTAAGTGAAAACTTCAAATACATGATTTATACAGATGTTAGCCTACAAAGAAAAAATATTTACTTGTTTTTGTACATGAATTTATATGCACATCTAGAAAATGAAGTGATAAGGAAAAACTATCAACTCCTACAGAAATTTTAATTCAAATTACTAACCATAGTTTTTCAAAAACATCTGCAACATTATTAAAACATCTTAAAAAAAATACTGTCTTTGGTATGTCTTATCAGCATTTTGCAGAAACTTCTTATAGCTCAGCTTCTTCTCTCTTGTTAACCAAGTTCTCAGGCTAATAGGTAATAGGATAAAAGTTATTCTCCACTCAGCAAAGACCTTCTTTTGCTTTTAACTTGGAGTAAGTAGAACTGAGTATGCCAAGAAGATACATAAGAGAATAAGCAATTTCCCTACAGTGTGTGCTTCACAACACAAGAACTAAATGGCATACTAACCTCTGGATCTGAACATCAAATGTTTTCTACATAGCCCATTATCCGTACTTAACACAGGCAAACATTGCCTGTCTGAGAAGTCAGAAAGGAAAGTATTTCAAGGATAACTCACAAACATGCCACCAAGCATCTGATTCCATCATTGATGACCTGAGTAGAGCAAGGAAGTACTGAAGAAGCACCAAGCTTGCCTGCAGCATGACCAAGATGTTCAAGGATTTCCATGAAATTACCAAGCTTTCCAGAAAAGAAAAGTTTTTTTCTTTCTGCCTTGATAAAAGGATTGAGCTAGCACCTCATGACTAGAAACAGCTTTCAACTCTGTACAGGGAACTTTCTTAGTTAGACTAGGATGTGTGGTTTAACTGTACAACTTACTACTACAGAAATGCAGAAAGACACATTTGAATGGACAGAAAAATAAGCACTGCACAGAAAATTGTTTATTCACTATTCCTGGCAAGACAAAAAGAATTCATGTCATCTACAGAAATATTTCATAACATGGGATACTAGCTTAGGTGTTCTACAAAAGGTTCAGACTATGGTACTGTTTTGCGAGAACATGAAAATACCACCCTTTAAAAAACAGAACTATTGAAAAAAACCAGCTCCAAAAAATGAAGTTACTTCTTACTCCTGTTGACTACTTGGCTGTATCACTGACTTATTTCTATTCTTCCAAGCAGAGTGGCTTGCATATCTAGGTTTCCAAAAACAAGTAAGTATTTGCACTTTGAATAACACTTTGGAATCAAAACTAAACATGGCCCAATGATAACCCTTTAATTTGTTCTGAGCAGCATCAGAGCAAGCTCTTCAAAACCATTATTCTTTGATAGAAAATTGAATACTATGTAATGAAATTAGGATGAAAAAGGCCTACATACTTTTCAAAAAGACATACTTTGACCAAGTACTCTAGATTGAAGCCTTGAAATTTTTGCACAGTAATGCTTTATGAAGGAAGTGCATACAAAATAGTCACTCACAAGTTTGTGCAACCTCAATCACAGACACTCCTCCTTCAAATACCTAGCAGAGACAGTACTAACATGCACTAAAAGACTCTCAGACCAAAGAAATCCAACTAGTTTACACTAGCCTAAACTCAAAAATAAACCTACATAGGGATAAGTGGGCAACTGCCCTCATGAATACAACAATCTATCACTTTATACATGGTTCTGGGCTACCTGCAAAATGTGCAGCTTTCTAAACTGAACACCAGAATTCTTTTCAACTGAAGTTTAGTAATAGAGCAATATTTATTGCTCTTAAAAGACAGCTAAAGGTGATGGCGATTTCTTTACTTGGACTGTCAAAGTACAGAAAGCTTCTTCATCCATGGAGTAACTTGTTGCCTGCAGACATTCTTACAGAAAGCACCTCATCAGCCAACTGGGTTTTCTAAACCACTGCAAGCTTCTTCAAACTAAAACTGCTTACAAAAACAAGTTGCAGCAAGTACTACAGGCTGAATTGAGCTAGGATATTCCAACTAAGGAGGGATTCAACTGCTGAACAGCAAAATACAGTAAATTTGCAGTACTGAAAATACGTACATAACTAGATAAAATGGTAACTACACCTGAGCTTGTAGTGTAATTATGACCAAATGCAACTACCAGCCATAACTATAAAGAAGAAAATGTCAGATTATTTCAATTAGAAACAAACAAAAATAATGTTTAGAAATAAATACATACTCTGCCAGACCAGCATGGTGTACATGAAGCAAGAAGGATTATCACTATCTCCAAAGTAATTTATACCTTTAAATATTGTATTTCACATTATATGCTTGTTTAAGTTAAACAGGGTTTTTTCCTCCCCAAAGTAGTATTTCTTAGTCTTCACTGGGTGAGGGGGTGGAGGGAAATGGGGGAGCATGTGCAGGGTAAAACAGAGAAACAGAAAAATAACTTTTAATAGACTATCTTTTGCAGCAAAAATGCAGTTTCACAAATAAACTATCAGTGATCACAAAGGCCTTTAAGCATCTAACTCTATGCAAGTCCACTGTTAGATTACACACTTTTATTAAAGCAGATGTGCAAGTGTTTTTACTTCATAATGGTGTTCTGAGTATTTTACTTTTATTGATATAATTAAATTAATTGTGAAATAATCCCAGAATGTAGTTTCACACCTTAATCAGCCTCTAGCATCAAACATCAGAGCAGTCAAATATCAGAACTGCAGATGACCGAAGGAAAACAAAAGACTTTTTAAAATCTTGAATCTCAAATACAACATAGTTCAAATAAGCTGATGATCTGCTTACTTGACACAGCCGTGATCGAACAAAGTACTTCTCAAAATCACAAGCTTCATATGCAAAGCCCCTTTGTGCAAAGCTACAAACTGTTTCTCAAAACGTTATCTGCAAAGTACAGAATGGCAAAATCCCCTTTATTAGCCTCATTTCACCTAACAGCTTTATTTTTTTTACTTATTTTTCACTATTCTGAAGCAAAATGCAAGCTTACGATCTAATTTAGAGAAAAAAAAAATACATACAAGTAAGACAAGCCAGAAGAGGAAAATTTGAGGCTAAGGGGAGGAATAGATAAGTGTCTGAACCCACACAGAAATTACCATTCCTGGTCCCATGTACCCTTTGAGTACGACAAGTTCCTATCAGAGCTATACAAACAAAAGTACAGAAAAACTTGTAAGTTAGATTCCTTTTCTAAAGAGGAACATTACTCTAAACTGAATCCTTTATGGTAGCCACTTGAATAAATACTGCAGCTAGAGTGGATTAAATGAAGAAGAGATTATAGCAAATTCTTTTATCCCATTAAGGTACTTTAGGAATGGCTTGAACTCACCCTCAAGGAATAACCCACAATGGGTTAACAGCACTTTGAAAAACCAAAATATAGAAAATCCACTATATCCTTACTTACTAACACAGTGGTAATGCCTGGAGAATTCTTGGCTGAATAGTAGTTTTAATAAAAGAAAATCTAGTAAGCCTGTCCTTAATAAATGCATACTTTGCCAAGTGTTTCTCTTCACTGAGTTGCAAAAACAGCTCCTACACACAGTCTTCAATGCAATGTCACACTGTCTTACACATAATTTTATGACACATTACTGCTTTCGTTTCAGAGTAAAGTATATTATATACTCTCAGTTCTTGAGAAAGCAATGATTCCACTTTAAAATGCATGTTAAAGCTTCATTCACTATGTCCTTTGTTTCCTAGCAATGTAGACTATCAGACTGAGATTTGAAGAAGTTTCATCATTCCAGACTATTTTTCACTTGTTAGTATATTTTACCCTGAGCTGCAGTATTATCACTGTTTATTATAGTAAAGTCTACAGTTCTTTAATCAAACAAAGATTATACAATTTCACTAATTTTTAATCCTAGCCAAAATTGGGATTTGGATGGTGAACAAACTATGACTCAATCCTGAAAACACTGTGTGATGTTTGTTAATAACACAGTCTTCTAGAAAAAATGGACTGGAGTGTTTCCACAACTTTTTTGTGGAAAAGGTTCATATTCTGAGAATCCTATTGTTACACTGTTACTCCTGGATTATTTAGTAATAAAGATTTAAAACAGACATTAAATGATACCTCTGGACAGCCAAAAGGAAGCTGCTAAGATTCTTGACACAGATTTCACAATAGTTATTAGAATCACAGAAATCACTGGAAAGGCCCGTAAGATAATTGAATCCAATTGTTGACTAAGCACAGCCAAGTCCATCACTAAACTATGTCCTCAAGTACCACATCTACGCATCTTTTATACATCTTCAGGGATGGCGACTCAACAGCCTGTTCCAATGCTTGACAACTTTTCCATGAAGAAATTCTTCCTAATATCCAACCCATTTCCTCTTCTCCTATCAATTGTTACTTGGGAGAGTAGACTAATCCCATCTGGCTACAACCTCCCTTCAAGTAGTTGCAGGAACAATAATGTGGCTCTGAGCCTCCTTTTCTCCAGGCTAAACACCCCCAGCTCGCTCAGCTGCTCCTCACAGCACTTGTGCTCCAGACCCTTCCCCAGCTCCACTGCCCTTCTCTGGACTCACTGCAGCACCTCAATGTCTTTCTTGCAGTGAGGAGCCCAGAGCTGGACACAGCACTCGAGGTGTGGCCTCACCAGTGCCCAGTCCAGGGGGACAATCCCTGCCCTGCTCCTGCTGGCCACACCATTGCTGATCCAGGCCAGGATGCCATTGGCCTTCTTGGCCACCTGGGCACACCCTGGCTCTTGTTCAGCTGCTGTCACCAGCACCTCCAGGGCTTTTCCAGTGGCTCTGCCCCAGCCTGTGGCACTGCCTGGGGTTGTTGTGACCCAAGAGCAGGACACAGCACTTGGCCTGGTTGAACCTCACACCACTGGCCTTGGCCCATTGATCCATCCTGTCCAGATCCCTCTGCAGAGCACTCTTATCTTCTAGCAGATGAACACTCCTGTCCAAGTTGGTGGCACTTACAAACTGACTGAATGTGCACTCAATCCCCTTGTCCAGATCACCAGTAAGGATATCAAACAGGACTGGGTCTGGAATACTACTTGTGATCAGTACCAATTGGATTTAAGTTCATTCTCCACCACTCTCTGTGCTTGGCCCTTCAGTATTTAACTTCTGGCCATCCAGGCTTTCACTGAGTGAAAAGTACACCCACCTAGGTCATGAGTAAGCATTTTTTTCAGGAGGAAGATGTGGGAAAGATTTACACAAATCCCAATAGACAACATCATGACCTTTCCTTCATCCACATTTACTTACATCATTGGTCTAGGCTGCCACAGTATATGGCATTTTCAGCTCATCCTGAGTGCCTTTTCAAAATTTTGAACTGTTCATCCTCAAGTAAAGGTTCAGATTTTCTGTGCCTAGTTTGGTTTATACAAGTTATCTTCAGTGAGTCACATAAAGTTTGTCTACAATCTGAAGGAAAATGGTCCTCTACTGAGGTTCAGTACTGAGACCTCTGAACCATTTCTTAGAAAAGGTTGACTAGCCGTATAGACAAAACAACTTCAGGACAGGCGATGAAATATCAATAGTATCATTCTATTTAGCCCGTCATGCTTGCAATACAGTCTGTCCCTAAATGTTCTCACCAAGCGGAAAAAACTACTTTAGTACCATTTCAACTGCACTGTATAGCACTGGCCTGGAATGCTTACACCCGTGCAGCAACTCATTCTATTTTATCTTAGCCTGATACAGAATAACAACATCTGTGACCCAATGACCAACCCCTATAGCTGCTCTTGCAATAATTTTTGCATCGAGCTATGAAATACATAAGGTCAGTTGAATATCCTGCTTTACCAATGCAAAGGATAATTTCTGACAGTAGTTCTAATTTTGAAACATTCTTGAAATACTATTATCAGTTAACCAATAAAGAAGTCCTTTTATTGTCAAATATTTATGGGAACCTTTCAACTGCAAGTAGCAATGGAAGTGCCTAACTCTGGGCTGAACACCCAAAATGCAGCCTTGCCAGTGCTGACTGGGGAAGCCTGATTAAAGCACACATGCTAAACTGGATGACTTTTAGCAGTAACACACATTATTGATGCACCCTACTCACAACAACTGAAACAAATTGCAAGGATTAGAACATTCAAATCCTCCTTTCAGGCAAAATCACGCCAACTTTTTATAAAGATTATAGAAGCTATGTTATACCCTACACACAAACAGTTAAATAATTTGGAACATCACCTGAGTGAGATTTGCTGCTGACAGCCTTTGCCCTCTATAGCCCAAATTTCCTAATGCAAGCACGGTCTTGAGAGACTACTTTTCACACAGCTATTTGTCCAGACTTTTGGAATATGACCTAATTGGTGGCCAGAGATTCAAAATGTGATGCAAGAACTGCATTTCTGTTAGGCTTCGTTCATTTTTTATTTTATTTTCTTCAGGTTTTACTGCTCATTAAAAGTAATTTTATTCAGTATTTACTGAAAACAGCTAATAACTGAGACAAAGATATCATTTCGTGGATGTGTTCTACACAAGCTGAGCATTAAAACTCCTTTTTCTGCTGTATTCAACAAATTCTAGGCTGCAGTAAGAAAGTAACTCACTACAGTCTAATTATTCAGTGTCAGGATGCTCATACCCCTTTTATTTAATTTGGTTTTCTCAACACAAGGAATATTTTCGAACTTCTAAAACCAAATCATCCTGTTGAACAAGTTCTAGCATAGGCATGTACACATGGGATACAAGGTTTAGAAGAACACTGGAAATACAGATTAATTCCACTATAATATGCACTTAAAAAGTTTTCAACAAACTCAGCATTACTCTACCAGCCTGGTAAATATCAAGTCACAGAAGAGCATTGTTTCAAAACAAGTTACAAGATGAGCAAGCCAAACAAGGATACCATCTCCCATTTTTCACCTGTTCTTGTTCTTTCTAAAATGCATGTAAGAGCACCTATAAGGTGATGTCCAGCTTAAAAAAAAAATTTAAAAATTACAAAGATGACAAATCCTCAACGTATGATTTAATGATTTCTAACAATCTGTAATACAAAATAAAGGGGTCTTTTAAAATTAAATGTTATGCATCAATTTCCAGAATGCAGTTTAAATACAACTTGCAAGGAAACAATGGTTTTGTTATACTTTGTAACATTAACTAACAGAAAATTCCTACAATATGCTAAATTAGTCTTAACTGGTCGTAATTAATACCACTTAAAATGAGGAAACATATTGCAGCAACCTAAAATAAGGTAATATAGTACTCTATTTTGATGTGTGATTTAACAGGTATCTAGAGAACATCTCATAATCCTGAAAGATTTGAAAACCACATGAAACCTTTTTGCGATAATTTTCCTTGCTAATGAGATATAATTTTTGCCCAGTACGAGAACATGAATTGTTGGTTACTTTACAACATTATGGAAACTACTCTCAAAATTTAACTAAATCTACAAAAAAAGTTCCTAATTTTCTGTCATTTTGTTTCAGGTCCTGTGATAATCTAGGGAAAAAAAAAGATTTTTGCATTTAGAATGTGGACCCACATGCAAAACATTGTAAGAAAATACTATTCAGTCTGAGATTTAACCTAATACTTACAGAACTAAAAATAAAATAATCATTTAGATACATTATATATATGAAAATAAAAACACTTAATGGCTGCTACTATGAGAACTCAAAAACCTCAGCAAGTATGATACGAGAGTCTTCAACTTGATGACAGTATATAATGACATCAGAAATATGCACTCCACTTACAGTTCATTTACAAACACTAAGAGAAGTGAATAGCTGCATTTCAAACTAGTTTCACTTTAACTCAACTGGAAGTATAAACACTTAATTAGACACTATGTACACCATCAACTTCGGATAATGTACATTTAAATTCAAGAAGGAAGATGGAAGAGTATTTCTTTTGTCTTGTCACTGTAGTCTCCTTCAGATCTATGTATTCATCACCCAATACATATAACGTGCATATATATATATATATCTATATATATATAAAAATGTTAAAGAATATTGTATTTAAAAGTCATTTAGGAAAATGCAGGTGTACTGACTTGTTCAATCTCATTTACACAGTGACTCATGATCTCTGTACAAATTTCTTGAATCCCAAATTATGCAACTAGATTAGCAAAATAACAATTTTTGCTAGAAAAAAGTACTATTTTTTCCTTAATTTTTAAATCTAAGGTTATATTGTTGCTTCTTCAATTCAGAAAGAAGTCTATGAAATAACTGATTTTTTTTACCCTTATGAAGATTATTGCTACATCTATATACAAAGTATGAGAGAAAAAGCCGTAAAGAGTTGTTAAAGTAAGTGTGGGTTTTTTCCAACAGCCTGTTAAACTTCAGCTGTCTCAACTTGTACATATCATTACAAATGTACAATTTATAAATATAAATTCCAAATATTTCTTAGGTAGTTAGTATAGCTTCAGGGATACAAAAAAGACACATACAATGTGAGCTGTCTGGTACATATGATAGGAATATTGTTTTGCTGGAGATTCGAAAGCGATATGAAAACCAATGAAAGGCATGTTTCTGCTGTGATGCATTCCCCCCAGAAGTCTTACAAAAATTATACTATTGAATAATGTAAACATAAGTGTCAGGTTGCATCTAGAGTAACAGACCACACATTATGGAAGAAGTTACAAGAAAAGATTGCCAAATTTCTGATCTGCTACTGATTAGCAGAAGAATGTTATGCATTTGTTTCCAGTTGTAATCTAACCTTCATGCATATTCAAAAGCTAGAGTGTATGAGCATAGTAACAATAATCTTCCATGATATTTCTTCACACAGTATCTTTAGTAATATGGGTCCTAATGAAGAAAATTTCAGAAAGCTGGCAAATTTTGTATAATTTCACTACACAGAAAAGATACACAAATTTCAAAACAAACAAACTTGTTATTAATTACAGCTCACAGTGGTCCTTGACCAAACTGTAACAATAATAAATAAGGTACTCATCATTTTACATTGCTTAACACTTTGAATGCCATATTTCATTCACATACTTATGTTTTATTGATGTTCCACATTTTAAAGTATATGAAGGACTACTGCTTTGTAGTTCACATTTATACAGCTTTCCTAGAAGAACGCAGAATACCATACTGAATGCCTATTGTGCAGAAATAACCCTGAAGGCTGTATCATAGCAGTATTCAGTAGAAAACCCTTACCAATTTTTCATCAACTGTGATGAGTTGCGTGTCTCGAGTTTGGTCCTGCGCCAGCCGCCATGTGGAAGTGCTCAGTGACCTGCAGTGCAAGACTTGAAGTTAAAAAATGATTCATGCAATGAGAAAATAGAGGCAGACAAATCTTACATAAACAAGTTACTTTAACAATATCCGTCTTGTAAAAAAAATTGAAGAGGGAGAGATGAGGGCACAAAAATCCTTTTTCTCCCCAATTAGTTCTGTCTGCTGAGTTTTTGGCAGACTCCCACTTAGCAGTTCACAACAGGCTGCACTTTATGTCAGCCTACAGGCTCTCTGTCACAGAGAGACTGCCAGTGGCAAGGACTGTACTGCTCTATATGAATGTACAGTAGCTGGTTTGTCACGAACAGACAGAAAAATACAAGGCTGCTGCAAGCATTGTGGAACTCTGATCCTTGAAACGATGGCATCAGAGGAAAAAAATCCCAAATCTATTTGTAATGGTAAAGCTCCAATTCTACACTTCAATAACAGGACACTAACAATTCAAAAAACCCAAACCAAACGAAAACATGACTAAACATACCCCAAGCTGATACTTCAAACACAGTTTTCTGGTTGTGAGGGGGGCAAAACTCACCTCTATTTTGCTTCACTTCTAAATCATTTTGGGTCAGCTTATTCATTTCCAAGAAATACAATCTATCCTCTTGCATAATTGCTAAGTCTTGTAAGGTACCTCTGGAAACAGAGAACCCATTTGCACATCACTGAATTAACAAGTTAAAATTCCCCTTAACTTACATTATGTCACTAATGCCAGGATTAGGCCTTTTGAGAACAAATAATCTTTTGGCAAAATAATGCAACAGCAGGTGAAACAAGCCAAGAAACCTAATTCTCTGAGCTCATGATAGAACACCAGGTTGGAAGGGGACCTCAAAGACCATCTGTTCCAACCTCTCTTGGCAAAAGCAGAGTCTAGACAAGATGGCCAAGCACCCTGTCCAGCTGAATCTTTGAATTGTCCAACACTGAGGAACCACCATTCCAGGGGGAATTGTTCTAATGGCTGACTGACTTAACTACACCGTGAAAGACTTTCCTCTGGTGTCTAACCAAAATCTCCACAGGAGTAACCTGTACCATTAGCTCCTTTTCCATGTGACTCACTGTTAAAAAGGAATCTCTACCTTCTGTGTAACTACCTTTTAAAGTACTGAAACATGGTGATAAGTTCCAATCTTCTCAACACTGAACCAACCAAGTTCTCTCAGCCTTTCCCCACACGGCAGGCTTCCCAGTCTTTCCATGATCTTTGTGGACCTTCTCTGGACTCTCTCCAGCCTGTCCACATAGTATTGCAGGTATGGCCTGAGAAGTGCTGAGAACAATGGGATAACACCTTCTTCATCTCTGCTGGTGATGCTTTTGTTAATGTAACCCTGAGCAATGTTGCCTCTGTTGCTCAGAAGCAACTGTTCACATATACTGAAACTGTTTTCCTCCAGGATCCCCGGGTCCCTCACCCCAGAGCAAGTACGCAGTCAGGTAAACACCAGACTCTGCTGCAGTTCTGGATTATGATTTCCCAGGTTGCAATGGCAACAATCTGCCATTGTTGAACTTCATAAGGACCTTGTCAGCCCACTCTTCCAGCCTGTCTAGGTCTTCCTGCAGGCTGAATTTCCTTTACAAAGTGTCCACCTCCTCACTCAATTTGGTATCATCGGCAAAATTTATCAGGGTTTTTTTATCAGGATCCCACCACAGATCACTTATGAAGAAATCAAACAGTGCTGGGCCCAAAGTCGATCTCTGGGGATCAGCTGATCCCTTGGGACAGGCTGTCAGTGTGAAAAGGAGCGATGCATCACCACCCTGTGCATGCTGCCGGTCAGCCAGTTCCCCACCCACTGCATGGACCACTTCACTAGACTGTAACACATCAGTTTTTCTGGGAGGAGGCTGTGACAAAGCATACCAAAACCCTTGGAGAAATCCAGGTAGACAGTAGTGTGCTTCGTATTTAATTAAGGCCATTTTAAGGAAATTAGGAACAAAAATGTAAGAATTCAGTTTTCTATACTATACAAGAACCTTATGAAACTAAGAAACTGGAAAAAGTACATTAAGTAATATTTAATATAAATCTATACTTCCAATGCCGATTACATTGTACCGAATTACCTTCCACCTGCCATTAACAACTTAAAAAAAAACTCCACAAAATTTATAGAATCAACTCTGTGGCATGGACAGACACATCTGTTCGTATTTAAAGTGACAAAATCTGTCAGGAAACTTACTGTGTCTGAAGACACGGAAGTTTTCAAGTGCAAGAAAGCACAACAATTCCATAACAATTGAAGGTAACTACTTTGGTAGTTCAAAATCTCTGTACCAGAGATTTTCTGGTTCAACAAAGCTGCTATTTTTTAATTTGCACATGTAAAATAATACATGATTAAAACAGAATAAGCAGATACCAAGTACTAGGAGAACAGGCTGTTACTTGGTCCTTATTCAATTACACACCAAGAAAGAAGTAATCCTAAGAGTGTTCGTAACAGTAGAATGCTGTACGTGAGTATCAGACCTAAGTAGCTAAAGCCACAGAATACCCAACCTCAAGTACAGCAAAAAACACTGTAATAGGAAAATTAGTTTCTCCCCCACTACAGGAGCTTTAGTATCAAAGTTGTATTCTGCAGGTATTCTGGAACTTCATGTGATACAGTGTTCATTACACTACCTAACATATGCCTGAAGAAGGACATTGGATTATGCAATTTAATTCATCCTTTCTCTGAAAAAAAAAGTAATCTAGACTATGAATCAAGAAGTTCTCTGAAGCTTGCACTGTGGGGAGGTCTGATCAATATGTAAGGATCTGGGTATGCAAGGACTGTAAAAAGGCTGATCAGAATCATACCTTTATTGTAATATAAATTCAATTATGAACAAAATTTAGCTCAATTTAGTTTGAACATAGTTGTATGTGGGTTGTTGGTTTTGTTTTTAACTGAAGAAGCATTTTATAAATACAAAAGCCATGCCCTTGAAAATTATCTCTACCCAGCATTATGTCATTTGACATTGCTTTTACTAATGCCATTATAAAGACTAGGGTAAAAACCCCTCCAGATTAAAGGTGGGCAGAATCTCTGAGATGCCTTCACATTTTACACAGAGGGAGCTCATTGTTTTGCACAAGGTGACTCTGTGAACTGGGATAACTTCTAAGGCATCATACTTTATAGCCCTCCATAATGTTCTTGCTCTTCTTCAAAAGCAGATGAATAGCTTACTAAACTAAGTCAACTTCTCCTCTTCATCATTTTTCAAAGATATTTCTCTTGACTATGCAATTCTGGAAAACACCCATTACTGGAATTTGCAACCTTGTACAATTCTTAAATGAGCTGCCTTCTATCTATCCCTGGACTGCAATGAGCTGGAAAAAACATGCTTTCTCCAAGAACTTCCTACTGAGGAGTGGTTGAAAACTGGCTTTTGGACTAGACTAGGAAAGTGAATCTCAAGTCAGTGGAGTAAAGACCTCCATGTGAAAATACATAAAACACCAGTTTTGCTTTAAAGATGAGAGGCTGATGATACTTTTGTTTGTTGTATCTCTCATAAGAAAGTAATCTGGAGTTTGGAAAAAACAGCAAGTCTGAAATGTCATTTGAACTGAAATACTACTATTTGAATGTTAATAGAAAGTGTAGCGTGATTCCCAGAATGCCTGTTTAATTTTCAACAGGCTTCATTGCCAATTAGTCCCTAATGTCAGGCACTTAACTGAGGAAAGAATCAGGAAATCTACCTCTTTCACACAACCCTCTCTTAAACTCACACAATGGCAAGTATCATTTCATCACTCAACCTTCCCCTTGGAAATGGTATAAATGTTATAATATCTATTCTACCACCAAATTAAATGACTATGCAATCCAAACCATTCAAATGAACACTAGATTTAAGATTTTTATTTCATCCTCAACGGGACAGTAATTCTCACAAAATTCCCCATTAATATTTGCTTCTGCCCACATCCTTGTAAGTAATTTTTCTGATTGGTAATCTTGCAGAAGTATAACACATACCTTTTACAGTTCCATTCTCATAAGGTTTTATTGCTTTTTTCTATTACTAACCTCTGGAAAGGTAATCTGCTTTCTTCCTTTCTCTCTGTAAGTCACATGGGTATACATTACCCCATTTAGCTTCTTTTTGACTGTTTATGCTTTTTTTTCCCCTGTTGAAATATCTTGGGATAAGGCCTTAAGAGCAGAAAATTCTACCCTATTCCAAGACTAATCAAACTCTGATTTAAAATGACTATACACAGAACACTTAGAATAATCACAAATAGACTGGTAAAATAATTTTGAGTTTCAGAAACTATACAGAAAGTTTAACATGTAGCTAGCAACAATTAACACTGCTATCTTTGAGGCTCATTACTGTCCTGATAAAAACACACACCAAATAAACTTCCTTCATGGTTACCATCTAACGAAGTGTTACAAGGCTCCAAGCAGGCCACTGCTCTGTTGTGAATCTGCCCAAATGTCTTCCTTATAGTGAGCTTGCTAGTGATGAACAAACAGGCATTTAAACGTAAAAACCTAGGTTTATTGTAATAGCCAGCCTTTTAAAACACAAACTGTTCAAGAAAATTACGTAAAACAAAAATTAATGTTTACTAAAGTCACTTGTCTATTTTATGAATTTGCATATACTTTCCCACAGTAAAGTAGCTCGTTTACTTTCTGAGTCCACCATTTAAACATATTTTAGTTTATAATTACAAAAGGATTTTCTCCCAGCCCCATGCCATTGTGTTGGGAATCCCATTTTCTTAATAGTGATCTATATGACTGTATACCATTATTTTACACTATTATAAGTTAATATTTTCTATAGTTTACAATGATTTCATTATACTGATTTCTACAGTTCATTTAAACATTGTAACATTGTACACCAAAATTCTGTCTTCACCATCAATCTGATTACTTCAGCATTGACTTTGCTTTTATATATGCTACAAAGCAATATACTTTAATGATATTTCTGGGTCTCAGTGTTAGAAATCTTAAAAAGGTTAAAGTCACTTTTTCTTCCACTGTGCATAGTTGTTTAAAGAGGCACTACAGAACTGAACATTGCATCTAGAATGAATTATGGCTATAATTTTTTATTTCAGAGTCTCACAACAAATCGAAATGTCTTTAACACCGTGTAGAGAAGACAGGAATAGATATTTGGCAAAGACTACACTACGCAGTCTTCCTATTAAGTACTTGTAACTCTTATATCAGATCAGTAACACAGAATGAATTAATGAGGGCTACCAGCAAAGTATGTGTTTGTAGAGGTCAAAACTTTCTGTAGGTATATTGTGTCCTTGAAAAACAAATGCTGTGATCATCTAACCATGTCTTCCATGAGAAGTATTTCCCTTCCACTGTAATCTGCTGTTCCATCAAAGTCACAAGTGGGTTCCACATCCCTGCTACACAAATGAAGGGGTCCAGTGAGAAGCCACCGAAGGTCTCCAGCCTACTGGAGAACTACAATATTCATACTAGTATCAGGTCTCTCAACCATCTTTTCCCATTGTGAGATAAAGACATATAAGTTCCTCGTTGCAGGGAACTTCCTTAGGTCTCCATTTCCCTTTCTGCATTAGAGGCCCCAGCTCTGCTGACGCCATTAACAACTTCTGTTGAACAGGAGAAACCAAACAGTAAAAAAAATGGTCAGTGGATGTCTTTTGTGGTATCTGAATAAAGGCTATTAAGGCATCAGACTTAAACATATGACTGGGTAGTTCTGGGTATCTGTATTCAATTACTAAAATTCAACAAATTTGACCACCTTTAAGTATCTGCTAAGTAACCTATATTTAACCCCTATATGGTAAGAAGCTGCCATATTTACATGGCATGACTTTGCCTTCCACAGAGAGCAGTGGTGTGATTGGAATGTTACACAACACCCAGACATGAAAACTTGTATTTACCTGACACAATTCAGTAGCTGGGACTTAATCCATTGCACAAAAACGTTTCCTCAACCTCTTTATGCAACACATCTGACTGTTTGATCTATTAGCACCCCCTTTTGGTCAGCTGTTGGAGATATGGTTAAAAAAAAAAGCCAGGTATCACAAAACAGGTAATCAGATTAAAATGTATAGGTAAAACAAAGTCTTGAAGAAAGCTCCATGTCCGTGCTACATGAAACATGAAGACAGTCATCAAGAAGTCTAAATGATGTTTTAAGTACTGTGACACTGAAAGACCAGGGCACCAGTAGGTGTGAATACACATACATGCAAAAGCCATGATGAACCATTAAATATACTGAATAATGTTAATGCTTAGAAAACCAACCTTTTTAATATTACTGGGTTTATAAGGAATAAGCTTCAAAATGTACAGTCACCAAAAAATCATTAAATTCTGAAGAAATAGAAATACTACCAGGCTAACAACTTCCACTGCATCCAACCTAGCAATACATTGTGATTAAATAGACTAAGTATCAATCAGTATGAAGTTCTCGCACATAAAACACAGCCAACAATGACACAATGCCAAACACAGTAGATCACAATATTCAGCCCAATATAACATATTTTAGCCAGCCCCAATATAATGCATTTTTATAAAGACAGCTTGTAAAGTTTAACTTGTGAGAGATGAATTTAAACACAGTGGGATAATGATTCCTCAGTATTATATTCACTAGTGTAGTTAAACTGATAATGACTTACAGAGTCAACAGCATTTTATTTTTATCCAGTTTCATTTAGTAGATGCACGACTTTCCAACAGAAGCAAAATATGGAATATAATGCTCTGGAAACATGCAATTTTATTGCCTACGGATACATGTAGTTCTGTTATGTAGCATGAACTATAAGAGTAACTTTTGTGTTTGGAGGAAAACTAATTTCCTAATTTTTAAATAATACCTTCATACTCTGAAAAAGTTGGCTGATTATACTTTTTCCTTCACCTATCAAATGATGTTAAACAAGAATAAATTACGTTTCTCAGTGGATCAAAACAATATTAATTTAATCTAAACTACTGAAATGTTTGCAGTAAGTTGCTAAAATTGAAATATACAGACACTTCCTCTACTTGCTAATAAGTTCATATACAATAATTTTTTTTTTCAGCTGTGTGTTTGGCAAACAGCAAGCACTGACTACGCAAAACTGTCAGTGTCAGGCAAAACTTATGAAAAGAAGCAATGGTTATATAAATGCAGTAAATAAACATGGAAATAAGTGCTGGACTTGTGGTTTGGAACTTAAAGCGTGCATCCTCAAAGCTAAATGTTAAGTTCACCTACCTTTACAAATACTAAACTGGAGGCCTGTCAGTCTCACTTCAGTGCCTGGCAAAGTTTTGGAGAAGATCATTCTGAGAATTACTGAAAAACACCTGAATGCCATCAGTCACAGCCAGCATGGCTTCATGAGGCAACAGTCCTGCTTGTCAATTTCATTTTATGAAATAATAGCACACACAGTTGCTCAAGGGAAGCCAGTTGATGTGATCTTTCTGCATTTCAGTAAAAAATTCTGATACTGTCTCTCACAGAATCCTTATGGACAAAATGTCCAGCTCACAGCTGGACAAACACATCATGGGATGGGTGAGAACTGGCTCATGGTTGGGCATGAAGGGTTACAGTGAATACGGTGACATCAGACTGGTAACCTTTCACTAGGGGAGTGCCACAGAGCTTCATCTTAGGTTCTGTGCTCTGAAACATCTTCACTAATAACCTGGATGCAGGGCAGGAAGGAATAAGCAAGTTTGAGTATCATACTAAATTGGGAAGAGCTGTTGAAGGCAGAGAAGCTGCACAGAGAGATCTCAACAATCAGAGGGATAGACAATCACAAACCACATGAAATTTAACATGGACAAGTCCTGGATTTTGCATCTTGGATGGGACAACCCTGGATGCACAGACAGACTGGGAATGAGAGGCTGCAGAGCAGGGCCATGGGAAGGGCCCTGGGGGTCCTGGTCGATGGCAAGTTGGCCATGAGTCAGCAGTGCCCTGGCAGCCAGGAGGGCCAACCCTGTCCTGGGGGCATCAGGCACAGCGTGGCCAGCCTGGCAAGGGAGGGGATTGTCCTGCTCTGCTCTGCTCTGCTCTGCACTGGGGCAGCCTCACCTCCAGTGCTGGGGGCCGTGATGGGCACTTTCATATAAGAAGATCATAAAGCTATAAGAGAATGCCCTCAGGAGGGCCCTGGAGATGTTGAAGAGTCTTGAGGGCAAGCTGCATGAGGAGCAGCTAAAGTCACTTGGTCTGTTCAGCCTGGAGAAGAGGCAACTGAAGGGAGACCTCACTGCAGTCTGCAACTCCCTTGTGAGGGGAGGAGCAGGGGCAGGCACTGATCTCTTCTCTGTGTGACCAGCGACAGAACCCGAGGGAATGGCCTGGAGTTGTGTCAGGGGAGGTTTAGGCTGGATATTAGGAAAAGTTCCTTCACCCAGAGTTGGGCACTGGAACAACCATCAGTTGGGAAGTGGTCACAGGACCAAGCCTGACAGAGTTCAGTAAGTCTTTGGACAACAGACTCAGGCACCTGGTGTGACCCTTGTAGTGTGCTGTGCACCTGTCTTGTCCTGAACAGGAGCTGCACTCAGTGATACTTGAGGGTCCCTTCCAACTCAGAATATTCCATTATTCTTTTTAATTAGTTAAATTTTCAAGTACTGAATCCTTCATTAAGTAGCAAACAATCGAATTTTAGTTATTTTAGATTCTACTTTAATTACCCCAAAGATGGAAAAATGCTGTTGACCTACTATATTCAAACAAGTATCAGCTGAACCACTGTACAATGCAAAGACAAACATGGTCCTTCCAGAACTACCACAGGACCAGAGCACTGTACTAACTCCTGCACCTCAGTTAATTCCTCAGGACACAAGTCAGTTCCATGAAGACATGACTTGAGTTGTCCACCACCAGTTTTCCTCATTTAACCAGCTTTCTTGCAGTCAGGACATAATAAGGAAGGTTAGCTCTGACCTAGTACCAAGCCTGCACTTTCCCTGACTCAAAGAGGGCCCATTTGAGTAGCCAGCTAATTAAGGTGACACGACTGGACACACAACAAAGACCAGCCCTCCAGAACGCTCCACACCAGGCAGACAGTATGCCCAGGCAAGCTCAACCCACTCCTGAAGAGCTGTACAGGTGTCACTGGAGCTTTTGAGTATGAGCATACACACAGTGCAAACAGCTTGAGACATAGAAAAGTTCAGGCAAAAATCCAGAGACCTAGCTTGGAGGCTCCACTCAGCACACCAAGAAGTAACAGCTGCAAATCCTGACACAATTCTCTGCAAGTCCCAGGCTGGTATGAAAACATTTCCTAAAGTGCTTGGATACAGGCTGAGTCATTATTTGCAACTAAACTTCTGAAAAGAGTCATGTCAGTGCTCCTTGACCCTCACATGCACATGACTCAGAGCACAGCAGTGGTCTCCTGACAGATTACAGAAAACAGACAAGAAACACTTTTGAGAGAGGGGCTTAACATGTTAAGAATAAAATTACACAGATTTATTTAAATATTTTTGTTGTAGAAATCAAAGAACTCATTATGAAAGCAGACCTAGTGTACTGCTTTTACAGCGATACAGTACATAATTTGTAAGATGTCCAACTGCTGTCAGTTCACAGGAGCTCTAACTACTGCCACGTGTACAACTGCTGATGAACCATTTCATTACATACACCTCTCCAAAACATAACACCTAATCTTAAGAATTAACCTCAGTTCACAACCTGAGAGGGTCAGGCTTCCGAGAATCAGAAACTTCCTACAGGCAAGTCAGTTGGAAGACTAATAATACTAGAAAGGTTGCACAACCCATAACAACTATCAACTGAATTTTACATTCTCTAGTTAGAAAGCCTAATAAAGTTAAAAAGGAAGAGAGAAAGATTGTGTAGGGTGTAAAGATAAAATACACAGGTGACACATTTGCTTTGTTTGTACTTTCTAAATGTCAGACTCCCCACACATACACATTCAGGCATTCATACAACTTGACAAAATTAAAAACTGTGCTCTCTTTATAGAAAGAACAACAAAAGTCAATGGGTTTAATTTCAAAACTGAGGAATGACTCTAATGTTCCACAACCCACCTCTGTCTTATTTTGTGCATTTTGAAAAAGAGCCTTTGAATCATGTAACATTAAACAGAAAAAAACAGTAGATTCCTCTGTGTTTGCAAACTGGTTTATGGCATAGAATGATCCTTTATTTCATCCCTATCCATTCCTATTGATTTAGCCCTTCATTCTGACTGCACTTACAGGCTTAATTAATTCTTATTCTAATAATCCAAGGCCTGTAAAACATGGCATATATGAAGGCAACTTCTTTCTTATTTAATGCTCTCGATCACTTGAACTGTAAACTACAACACAAAAAAAAATCCTTTAAAGTGTTACTGGAAAACTACATCTTAGTTTATAATGGTTCATGGAAGTCAAATAGGCTATTTGGCTAGTAAGCCTTAGCTGCTGGGCAGCTATAATAAACTGTATTTAAGAGCTATATATTAATGTTTGTAGTACAAGCCACTTAGAGACAGCCAAATGCTTCACAAATGGAACATCCTATATAGGTCACTTTTCAAAACTGTATGCTCTTTAGCAGTTGTTCTAGATAAGAATGGGATAATCTAAGTAATATTATTTTGTATGATTTTATTTCACACTTGCTTCATGAACTTCACTTTGTCTCAGCCACCTTACTCGTCAATTTCCTTTTCTGACACCAAGCTTTTGTCCTCAATTCCCCTTTGAATTGTTGCCATTCCTCAGTTATCAGGTACCTTAGCTACTCTCCACGTCACACGCCTTAATCACTCCACTCGATCTGTCTGCCCACATGGTTCTTATACACCTCTGAGGGGAACCATCTCCATGATAACTTCAATAAATTTTTGACTACTGAGTTACGTGCAGAGAAGATACACCAGTGGTGACACCTCACAAGCAAGAATAATTTTCAAGCGTTCTAATATTGACAGTCTAAAGACAAACTCTGTCAGGTCATGCATCAGGACCCTAAGGGCACTAACAGGTCGTAATGGCCATGACCAGCCTCACACAGGGCCTCCACAAACATCCCCTACTTGAGGCCCTGGAGCTCCATTTAAAACTTCAGCTCTCAGTCTTCAGCCCTTGCTTAAGTGGCATCTTTAAATGTACCCACCTCCAGCTCTCATCCTCGTCAAAAAGGGCACTGTCCCTGCTGAGGTCACGCTCACCTTCCAGCTTGCGTTACCTTCTGGACTAGAGAGTCCTTGCTGCTCCTTGACACTTTGCTAGTCATTGATTTCTATCAAATACATAGGTTTTTTCCCAGTGTATACAATATGCTTGCACTTGTGCAGTGCACTTGTTTTTCAGCCTCATATTGTAACCAAAGCAAAGGACTTAATTTTGACGTAGTCTTTCTATAATGACTGATTTCGAATCTTATCTTGTTTTCAAAAGATACTAACCACACAAGCTTTTAGTTGTAGGTACCAGTGTGATTAAGTACCTTCTACAACACACACCTGTCTTGAGATGAAAACAAACCGTTGGCTGCAATGTAAGCAACCTATCTGTCTCCAACAAGAATTCTAAAAAAAAAATTACCACACCAAAACTTTAACTCCTATTCTACACACAAGGGCAAGCAACAATTGCATGGCACTAGCTAGGAAAAAAATAAACCCTTCCTTTCTTTTACATACTGCATCAGTATCGGCAATCTTGGAACAACAATTCTTTAAACTGATGCGGGACAAATTATTGTGTGATGCAAGACAAACATAATGAAACTACTAAACTACATAAATTAAGTCTACTTTCAAAGAAAGCTTGAGTGTTCTGTTGTTCCATTATTATCTGATTTAATTTTCTTTCCTCTGTCATTATTTATCAATGTAAGCACACCTCAGAAGCATTTTCAGGAACTTACCTTTGACAATAAAAATAACCTCATTAGCTACCCTATTTGTGTGTTTGCTTGTACTCTACTCGTACACTGATACGCTCCTGCTCCACTAGTACTATTCTTTCTTCCTATTCATATTCTTACAATCTAATCAGCTGTTGGCTCTGTGAAAGACAGCAAATCTTGATACTACTCACTCTTTTCTAAAGTCTTTAGGCAACACTGGTGTTTTAAATGCAAACGTTACTCTTGAATTCCAGTTCAGACAACGTTCAGGTTATTTGACTCTTTCTCTGGTAGGCACAAACACTGGCATATGACAAAACATCACTCTTGCAGAATTTTCCTTCCAATAACTTATGTAGCACATCCAAATAGTCCTTGAATACGTGACAGAACAGTCAAAGATACGGCACGAAGAGCTTTCTGGCTTTTTCCTTCATTTAAAATATAGTAGAAAGAAGATGATACATTGTAACTTCTGAACATGCAATGTCCACAAAAACCTTACCTAAAACTACTGAAACCTATAAAAAAAGATTACAAACTCAAGAGTCATCATCTGCAACAAATGTAGTTTAGATATAAACTGCATCAATTGTAGTTTCAAAATAAACAGCATCAGTAACATTTAGCAGAAGATTACTTCAATAGAATGACTACAAATGGCAATGTCAGAGGTGTTCACATATAAAATATAGATTCATAAAAGACAGGTCTAAAATACTTTATATCAAATACATAAAGTCTGATTTTTTGAAAAAAATGAATAGGACTTGTTTATGAACTCTTTCATGTTAATACCCCAAAAATAAGCAGCTGCAAGAATTGTTTGCCCACACACATTCTGGAGCTGCCTACAGTCTGTCTTGTTGAGTCAAAAGTTACTTAACTTCTTCAACATCAGTCATAGGTCAAGAGAATATTCAGACAAAAACTACTGCAACCAGAAAGAGTTAACAAAATGGTACCTAAACATGCTATTGTACCGCCAGGAGAGAACAACCGCACTTTGAAACTCTGACAGAAACAATGCCATCAACTTCTTAGGAAATATGAAAATACACATTATAAAGAAGGCAATGTTAACTGTACAGCTTGCCCTCTGCTAGTTTAGAGGTTTATTTTATTAGAAACAAAAAAGAATATGATCCTAAGACAGTTCAGAGGTATATTTTTTAACACACTCAGAATCAAATGGTTACAAAAGAATTCTAAAGACTTAGAAAATCCACTGTATTATCATAAGAATGAAAACCTGCACATGGGTAAAATATATAAACATTTAGCTATTAAGGATAGTGCAAATTTACTGAAATTATTAGTATAAAATAAGATTTTTTTTAAACTTGGAGGTTTTTTTTTTTAAACTATTTGCGAGCAGGTTCATGCTTCCCTGTTAACTACAAAAGCCTCTCAGCATTTCAGTCTCTTAAAACAGTCAATTTCACCTAAGACAGACAATAATAAGGTCAGTTGAGTCAAAATGCTCAAACCTACATTAAGACAAAATCAAGGTCATTTTTTATATCCAAACAGTAGGATTTTTACACTATGAGTTAAACCTACATCAGTAAAGCAAATTTTATTATTTTGCTAACATAGACTTGACACACTGTCCATTGACAGCTGGCATTCAAGTTCCTGTTCTCCATGTATCCATGTGACATTTCATAATCTTACTATTGATTTATTTATTTGTCAAAAAATGTGGTTGCAGCAAGTTCTACAAATATATTTGGAACTCCTGAGATATCAAATATTCGGTATTAGGATATACCAACATGAATGTCTTTTCCAAAGAATGTTTGGGGGATCATCTTGAAAACAAAGCGTCATTTTTCAAATGCAGTGTTAGACTCTATTTTAAATTGTTTAGTCCCCGAAGGAAAGTTTTGTGACCTTCTGTTTTAGGATACTATTGGCAACAAACATCACCTCTACCCTCCAAAGCTTTTTTGAAGGGTTGTTTGTTTGGGTTTTTTTGTTTTGGTGCAGTTTTGGGGTTTTATTCATATCTCCACTCCTCTTCAAATCTTCTATGTAGAGAGAAAATTATTAGGCTCTCAAATCAGTAAATTTTTGAAAAAAGTTATTGTCACATGTAACAATGTTTTAAAAGTATGCCAAACTTTACATAAGTGATCTACAGTTCTGCGCCCACAATGGTTAGTTGCTACAGAGCTGGTTAGAAGAGCATTCAGCTGTTTTAGTGGAGAAGCAAGCACATTGTTTATGTACTAGTTATCTTTCAACACAAATATACTTTAAACATCTGTCTGCTTGTCTCTGTTCAACCTTTACTTTCTGAAAAGGGTGTCATTCCTCCCCTCTGGGTTTCTAATTCCAAAAGTGAAGGAACTGAATGTAATTAAAATAAGTCACTCCAAGTTACACGACAAATAAGAACAATCTAAGAAGCCTTATCAGGAACATTTTGCTGTCATGACGCCTGCTCTACTTACTTCTCCCTAAGTACATTACAAAAAAAGCCATTTCCAGAACAGCACATCTCCTCCTTGCCCCATTCTCAGACTTTGGCTCTCCCAGATTTTTTTTCCTATCTGCCTCTCTTACTTGCACATCTTTCCATCCATCCTCTTCCTCATCTAGACTAACACTGAAAGTACTTTAACTTCCACAAACATTACAGGAATCCCATAGAATTTTAGGAACCAGAATGAGCTTGATCTGAGCCCACTGCTAAACCACATGATACATAGTATATTTCATTTTTCATTGTGATGGAATAATTCACATTGACGTCAACATCCTACTGCTCCCATGTTTCGTTATATCCAACACTTTCATAATTCCATGGGAGCTTTCCAAAGCTTACTCTTTCCACTCCAAAGTAAACAAGTAGCACTCCTACATCCTACTTCCAATAACGTGAAACAAAGAAGGCAACGGCAGGAAATCTAAGACACCATTCTGGCTCACCAGAGTCACTCTGATATCCTAATAATGGTGCATACCCATGAACACAACAGATGTGTAAGAGAGTATGTTGTCCTATCACAAGTACTCAAATAATGATGGATTAGCAAATTTGAGATCCTACATAAAATATTGCAAAGGGACTGAAGTCATCACACTTCCAAGAAATTTCCCCTTCTCTTCCTCAAAGCATGCAAAACTGCTGGGGAAAGAGGGCTGCTCTTCACAAGAGCCAAATGCAGGATGTCATCAAAGGACCTGTGACTGTAACAAATAACCACTGAAGCTGCTTTCAGTCACAGTGAACATGCAAGATTTGGCTCCTAGACCCTCTCTTAACCACACAATCACTATTTGAACAGTGTGGACAGAGTCAAAAGAAGCTGGTTTTAAACAAACTATGCACTGAAGAGATATGAAACACCTACTCCCAAACTACTGCTTCAGGGTGTCTGCAAGATCAGACACTGCTGCCTGGAGTTTTCTGTTTAAACTGATGCTCATTAAGTGTATGAACTGCAGTGGGTTTCACCCTTTTCTCCTCTTGTCTAAGTCCATTTGTCTCTCCACATTTTTCACCTTGAGTCTGCTCCAACACTCCATGTCACCACAACATCATGAGCAAAAATCTCCCCAGAATTTTATTCCAGATTTCAGTTTACCATTGTGTCAATATATTGTAAGGTAGTGTGACTCACTGGACTTGCACTGATATGTATAAAAACCAAAAATACATACTTAAGATAAAACTGTAAAATTACAGCCAAATGTGTATTTTAAAAGGTCTTTTTCCCTGGCTAATAACCAAAATGAAGATAATCTATAAACATTACTTATATAGCTAGGCCAAGACTGCAAGAAGCTTTTTCACCTGGTCTGATCTTTAAATTTTATTCCAGATACTCTATGCAGATGGTATCAGTCACCGGAAGTAATTTACACAAAGATAAATGCCACAGAACTATGTTTTCTATTAATGAAAAACCGAAGCTTCTGATATGTCTGAGCCTGACAACACCACACATACTTTCATATATTGTGTGGGATAAAGTAAGCACCAGACACACATTACATGTGGATGAAATAAGTAGTACAATTTCTGCAACATGCTATTTATTCCAGACTTGACAAAAATCTCACACTGGCCAAATAGTGCTTCTATTAACCAGACTCAGTCAGGGCTTTGTGCATCTTTATACAAACCCCTGCTGTACCCAGACCTAGCTCTAGGAAGTCTACTAAGCCCTATTTTAACACAGGGTTTGGTATGAACATGCAATAAAAATTCAACATTATTTCATGAAAGAAAATAAACCAAACCAAACAGTAATACAAAAGTGCATGCAGAAACTTTTTCTTTTTTTAAGTTAATGAAAATTTTCCCTATTTTTCATGAAAGGACAACACAAAAAATTAAGATAGGAGTTTCTTCTGTTTTAAAAGTCCTTTATTTTGCCACAAAAATGGCTTCTCTCTCATTTTCCTGAGGAGGAAGCTTGCTTATAAAGACACTCACTGAAAACTGAGATGTAAATGGCATCCCAGATTTCCTCAATTTCTTGAATATGAATTGATAAATAGGCTTTGTACTACACAAGTGTTCATAATTCTTTGCTTTCATAACCTCAGGTATCCATTTATGATGAACAAGTAAAACATTTGCTTCATACTCGGAGTCTTCACAACAGAATTACAAGAGCAAGGTAACACGTTTTGAAAAACCCCTGAGAAGTGACACGAAAAATTCATTATCATGAAATGTACAAAGTATGTGGCTGTATTACACTTTCACACACAAAATATTCTGCTTTAGCAACAGAAATTAATTCTGACTCCAATACATTGTGATATAAAGGGCTTCACTGAAACAAATATCAGATTCCCAATTCTGCAAAAATTTGACGTTTTATTTTCCCGGCTTCAACTGTCCATATTTCCAATGTAACACTGCAATCTTTTAGGTCAAACTAGGGAGAGCATGTTCAACATAATTTCAAGCCTCCTGGAAACTTCACAGACCTTACAGCATGAAAGCCTTAAAATATGATTTAAGCAAAGGAGGCACTTCTACTCTCTGAATCAGCTCAAGTATCTGCTGATAATCATTAGGCTCACCACCAGATAAAACAAAGAGGGACTCAGTAACCACTTTTAAGTGATTTAAAACAAGCACTCGGAATTTCATGAAGGTATGGGGAATGTTGCTGCATTTTCTCTTAACTTCAGACTTAACACTTATTTCCATACTGTGTTACCAATAACCAGTTTAGATCATCAGGCAGCTTGGGCATGCGTATGTTGAAGTGCTTACATGTACCAATAAAATCAGTATTTGCATTAGAGGATGCTGTAACATTTCTAAGAACCAAATGTCACTAATGGAAATCAGAACTGAATCTCCCTTGTAACTCTTGTAAGGTGATAATATTATTATCTAACTGAAATTCTGAAAACTGGAGCACTGTTTTTCACATGCAAAAATCTGCATAAAAACGCACTGCAAGTAAAACCAGATCTTGAATGTTCAAAATTTAATCCTTCAGTGTCCAAACAATAAGCTATTATTAGTCTCATAACCTAATTTAGGCAAACCACATGGAACTATAACTTAACCAAGTTTTACCAAACAACCAACCTTACTCTCAATCGAAGTAAACAAAAGCATAGTGCTGGAATGATGTAAGAATCATTCAAATGCCCTCACAGTTGACAGTTTCAGCATCTTTTTCAGTCATCTCCTAAGAACAGCAATAATTTTTATTGTTAGTAATTCTAACACCTGTATTTACTTTAAGACACATACCTAGCATACTGGTATAATACATTCTTGCTACAGTTTGACAACAACACAGATTACTCCAGTAATCAGATAAATACCTAAAATATACTCTGAAACAAAGAAAGTACTTGTAGCAAATTGTATCTGTCAAAATACTTTTCTGAAAGGAAACCAGTACTGCAGGATTTATATATCAAATTGCAAGATATGTAGCAAACTACTGGCTTCTCAAAGAAGTAGATAGTTGCTGGATAGTTGCTGATCATTGCAATCGGAAAATAACCTTAAGTGGTGTGTAGTAAAAGGTTCAGTTATGTGAGGCTGGGAGATGTAAGACACCAAAGCTAAAAACAGTATATGCTCTGTAAGAAAGATTATATGGTAACAAAGGAAATCAAACCAAACAGTCGCTTTGTATTGCAAGAAGCAATAGAAAGTGCAAAAGCAAACAATATACATTGTCCCTTGCACTTCTGATTTATTACCTCACTGTGAGTTGCAGGAAAACATCTTGAATTTAAATCTTAGAACCCTAAATGCTTTTCTTTAATTACATATGTTGATTCTCATTCCCAAGTACGGAAACTCCAGAGGCTGGTTAAGAATCAAATTTCATATAAACACTTTCCATATATAAATATTTTTATATAAAACAGTAATTAAGAAAATATGTATGTTTCAGTACCTACCTAACCAAGAAATAATTACTTTACAAAACTGTTGCAATGAATGACAGTCTTAAGCATTACCTCATACTTCCAAGACATCTTATTCTGAAGTGTCTCTTCCTTGTTTTGTGGAAAATTTTATTCTGATTCTACAAACAAGTGATGATTATAAAGCTGCGTACAACTCTAAGGGAAACTCATAACGCTCTTCCTCTTCTCCAAGAAACCTGCTGACCTATGATCAGCCCACTCCCCTACAGAATGTGAAGCATAAGTTTCAGTCTCGCTCAGGCAAATATCTTCAACATCCCCCTTACTGAAAACACTAAGGGACACTATTTTTTCCTCTTCCTCTTCCTTTGGTGGCAAAGAAGAAACTTAAGGCACTGTTTCAAAGAAGAAATACCAAATTAAGTGTACCTACCTCATATTTCCACACTGTTCATACCCAGCCCTGCTACACCCCACTATTTTTTCTGAAGCAATTACTTGAAATGAAGAATGGTAAGACTTTAAAACAAATGAACAAAATTATTTCTAGTCTGAATCACCTGACTGACCCAATTTTCCACAGGGCACAGGCAATAGCTCTGCCAACATCACAGAGTAGAAGAAAGTCAGAAACAAGCAGTCGAACATAACAGTAAGTTTCGGCATTAGCCTAGAGGAATTCCTAAATTCATACTCACAGATTCCAAAGCATTTCTAGGAGACTGAGAATTAACCTTCAACACCATAAAACAGGTGCCATTTTAGGAAGGAGGAGGCAGCAGTAACCAATGGGACAATCGGAGGATAAAAATATGAAAAAAATAGTACAGCTTTAGTTCTTTCCCTACATGTGCATAAATACAGTTGACTGTGTTACTATACGCATGTGCACACACAGACACACAAATATACATATTAACATTTAAAATCCTCCACAAATTTAAAAAAGTTACTAACCTGTATGTGTCAATATGTAAAGACTTAAACAGCACAGAAATGCAAACCCTCCAAACCACATCTAAAGGCACTGAGCTACATTATTTCTCCTGACTAGTGTCGAATCTTACAAAAGCCTAAATTCTGTGAGATGCACAAAAGTAAACAGATGCACGCATCTTCAACTCGAGGCTGGGTCATGTACTGGACTTCTAACACAGTTCTCTGCATTAAAGAAACAAATAAAATGCCACCAATAATTATAAAGCAATTTCCAATATTATTTTTAGGAAATCAGCAAAAAAGCACCTCTCCATCCTCTGGAAAATGTAATGCATTTCGAGGAAGGGATGAAGAGGAAAGGCGACACGATACCAAAGAGGGTAGTGGGCTGCAAATCTCTGGGACAACTGCTGGCGAGGGAACGCTCCCCGGCAGCGAGCCCATGACGACCAGCTCGCGACCTCCGGGCGCCGCAAGGACACCGGGCGGGCGGTCACCGCGAGGCAGACAGCAAGGACGGGCAAGGACACGCACCGGAACAGGCAGGGACACGAACGTACAGACGCGGACAGGCAGGGACACGCACGGACCGACACTGAGGAAGCCTCGGCCCGGCGCCTGCTGCCAGCCTGGCTGCCCCCACCCGCGGCGGGGCTCTCCGCGGCCCCCCTGGCCCAACGCCCGGGGCGGCCGCAGCGGAGGCCCAGGCCCGGGACGGCCACCTCGGGTCCCCGCGGGCCCCGGGGTGCGGCGGCGTC
>VZRM01004130.1:416162-449557 GCA_013397955.1 Grantiella picta | reverse complement strand
CGGGCGGACCGCGGCCGCACCGCTCCTGGCGACGAGGCCCCTCAGCGCCGCTGACATTGAGAGAGACGCCGCCATGACGCTCAGCGCAGCCGCTGGGAGACGGCGGCGCCGCAGGGCCAAACCTCCTCCGCGCGAGCAGGAAACGCGAAGGCGAGGGCGGAAAGAGGCGGTGGGAAGGGCGGGCGGGGAGGGCGAGTGGGAGAGGACAGGGATAGGGACAGGGATAGGGAGAGGGCTGGGCAGTGGCCGGAGCGAAAGGTAGTGCTGGCAGGGAGGGAGGGCAGAGCTGATGCCCGGAGCTCTGTGGAGGAGCCTTTCGCGTTTGGGGTGCAGACGCTGCTTTTCCTCATCCATATGTTTGGCCCAGAAACATTTTCTGGCAGCGTTGGTTGTGACTCCATCTTCTTTATGGGCACCAATTGAAAGAGGGAAAATTTAGGTTAGCTGTTAGGGGAAATTCTTTGCTGTGAGGCTGGTGAGACACTGGAACAGGCTTCCCAGTAAAAGGAGTAAGATTAATGAGTCTTTATAAACAGAGTGTGCGAATCTGCTTGTAGATAGAGCTAACTTAAGAGATAGGGAAGTAACAGAAGAAACTCTTAGTTCTGGAAAATGTTTCTAATTAACATGGACTGTTGCTCAGCCAAGGCCATGTTAAATTCCTGAACCCAGAGAAAGAGAACAAAGACTCTATAGAAATATGCATAAGGGTTTTTTTTCTTCTACAATAACAAAAGGGGGTGCATATTAGAGGGGGGCATAGAGCAGGTGATTCAGGAAGTCTGCAGCTTCCGAATACATCTGCCAGTGGGGAGAAGGAAGAGGGCCCATAGGTTCTCCCTTTATTCGATTAAAGTTACAGGACTCTTCTGTCTCCTTTTTGGACATAAACCTCTAGGATCATGGATTAATTTTGCTGACACCAGGGAGCTTGTGGATTCCCGAATCCTTGCAGTGTTCGAAGCTAAGTTGTATAACACCCTGAGAAACCTGAGCTAGTGGGATGTGTCCGTGTCCCATGGCAGGGAACTGGGACTACATGATCTTTAAGATCTGCTTCAACCCTTAACTCTTACCAATGCTGTGACTATCGACAGCAGGGGACAAGCTCCAGGGAGGGCAGGTGTCTGTTCTGGCTGGTCACCTCTGCACCTGGAGACCTTCTGCCTGGGCATAGAAGCTGTGGGGACGGGTTTTTTTGCTCCATTCTTTCCCATTATGTTCCACAGACAAAATGGTGTATTCTGTACAAAGAAGTGAAAGTGTTGGTACATCTTCTTGCATCTGTTTTTTCGCATACTTGGTTTTGCTATCTGAAATGGATTCACATTCTTAGTTTGCTGAGATAAGGAAGTCTCTAACATACTGTAGCACTTTCAGGAGCTCTGTTCTACTTTTAAACCAATTCCAGCCTTACCTCCTTATATTCAGCAGGGAAGACTGACATGACCCCTAGTCTCTTGAAGTGAAGTCGTATTTTTAATACATTAACTGTGAACAGGAAGTAAATAAAAGTACTCATGCCCTAGAATAATTATGGTGCTGTGTACATGGTTAAAGAAGACAGATTGCTATAAATCAAAAGTCAAGTATGACTCTCTTCAGTGCCAAAAGCTCAAATGACATAAAGTTTCCAAAAACACATGGTGCAAAAGCAGTGTTACAGTAGGATCTGCAACACTGTGAGGAACTGAAAAGTTTTTGGTTCTGGTGGTGAAAATAGATGTTATTCTTGAAATTATTCTAATTATTTTTATATTAAAAATCTGATTTTTTTTTTGAAAAAAAGCTTAGATAAAGTTTCAGCTTTAATTTTACTGAAAAAAAGGAAAACATTTAGAAGGTTTTCTTAAAAAATAAAAGTTATTAAATTCTTACAGGAGGGGATGTTGGTTTTGACTGTTTCTGCGTAGCTCCAGGAGAAGCCAGCCTTGTGCTTGATTTTGACAGAGGAGTTTGACAGGGTCAGGTACTAAAATTCTGTGAGTAAATTCAGCATTTTCATGCCCTAAAGGAGGAAGACGGAAAAATAGTTCTAATGAAAAGCTAAACAAACTTTCAACAAATGTCTTCTACAGTATCAAATCAACAGAACATTAATTTTCAAAACAACACCCTTATGTAGTCCTAATGAAATGTCAGACCTAGAGCCATTATTTCATAGTCTTTGTATCATGCAGTTACAAGTCATCCTGTTTGAACTTTCCACTGTAAAATACGTAATTTTCTAGTCTTTCTTCCCATTGAGTATTTTTGAATGGGGGGAAATGAAAGTTATCCTGTTTTTCCCTTTCAAAACAGCAATAATGCTGCAGAAAAAGGAGAAAAGTGAAAAATCAGTCTGGGCAGCTTAATAGAGAAATATGTAACAACAGTGATTTGCAAACTTGGTGAGTTTACAGACATGAGTATTTAAAATTAATTTTTCAAGTGTTAGTATGTTCAAATGTACATACTTCAGATGTAGTAAGACAGGTAACAGGAGTCATTTTGTAGCAATGATGAATCAGAATGGTTTACATGGGGTAGTTGTGTCTTTTGTTAAATGCAGTTGGGAAAATACCCCACACTTTTAAACTTAGCTGTTTTTGTCCAGCGAGTTTGAGAGAAAGAACTGAAAAACCACTTTCCCAAATTTTTTGTGACTTTTTTTCCCAGCTGTACTAGTTATCAACCTGGTAATGCATGTCTCTCACACCAAAACTTCAGTCACCTGCAGATACGGCATAGTGCGAATATCTGCATCTCACACAATTCATTAGTTTTTCTCTGTTCCAAAATCTTTTTTCAGTGCATGAGTGATGACAGCATTCACACCAACTCAGATTTACTTCATCTAATCAAATTTTTCTCTCTTGTGATGCTTCAGCTGGGAGAAATGTTCTGTCATTTATTTCAGCAGGGGAAGATTTTATAGGTGGTCAAAGGCACCAGTGGTTTGGTGAAGCCAGTTGCCCTTGAGGGCTCCATTCTGAACTGAGGTAAATTGTCTGTCTGTCAGCTGATAGATTATCATAGCTCAGCTGAAGATCTTTTGGGTAGATCCAGCTTTGTATCTGTGTCTCCTTGCCCTGCCAGAGAGGAAGCCACTGGGTTAGGCTGCACTGAAAGCTCCTGTGCTTCATATGCCCCAGTTCTTTGAACTCCTGCTCTCCCTGCTACCTCTCCATTGGGCGGGGGAACGACAGAGGTAGCTGAAATTTAAAGTTTCCACGCTATTAACTGAATCTGCCAAAGGAGGATGCAGGATTCAGGAGCTGCCTTCGGTTTTTCTCTCTTCCTGCAGGGGCAGGATGTTCGTGTGTTAGATCACGACTGATGGGCTTGAGCATGTGCGCAAGTGAACGTGCTGCTAATTGCTTGCACAGCCCCTGGAACCGTTTTGACCCTGACCAATTAGCACCATCCCAAACAATGTCTGAGCACAGTCTGGGAATGAGCATGGGCCTGGGACTGTTCCTAATAAGCCGTGTGGGTGAGGACATTCTGANTTTTTTTTTTTTTGCAGTAGGGGGGAAGAGAAGAAAGAGTTTAGCTCCATGAATGTGAGCTGTACCATGTAAGCTGAGCCGCATCAAGGGTACAAAAGGATTCTTACACTGTTTATTTACTAATTTAAATGTAACCACAGCATTGTTGATTAAGTATTTTTGTATAGTAGTCACAAAACGATGACACTATTTCAAGACAAATAACCATAGCTCTCGAGAGACACCATTTGTGGCAATTCCAAGCACACAGTTTACCGTGAAATTAATATGCACCAACAGTCTCTTGCAGTCTGGTGCTTGAGAAAGGGAGAGACATGAATTTTTCTGTCTCCCACTACTTCCCCCCGGTTTATACGTAGACCTGTAAGATACTCCTACAGAGGTTGAAAGTATACTGTTTTATCTGATTGGCTTAAATTTGTGTAAATGAATTCACACATATATTACACCTTTTTTAATCATCATGTCTTAGGTTAAACTAATGAATTTTTGTGCATAGCAGTCTTAGAAAATTGAGTGTTAAATGCCATATTCCTCAAAATAATTCAGTGCATCAATTTTTGAGGTGACTGCAGAACTATCAGACCTATCAGTACTTTCAGAAGGCTTAAACTTTTCATTCATAATTCTGGCTGCAAGCTGATCTTCTGTCACTGATATACTGTGAAACACTGTCCCTCAAGACTGAAATAGTTCATGTGCCAGCACTTATTGTGTTCTACAGTATGCTCACAGTCCCTATTGTCTCACTCTATGAGAAAGCTTATTAGCTTAACTGTGCAGAGTTAGAGTAATTTTTTTCTTCACATATGTGAACTGCACGCATTGTGAGAATTGGAGGGCAAAATTTAATCTTTTACTTTTTTCCTGCTAGACTGAGGTTGCACAGCCTTACTCTATGGCCAAGCAAACTGGTTCTGGTAGAAATAATTTTGTAGTCTCAAGTAAACTACAGTTAGCACTGACAAGCAGAATTCTTGAACTATTCCTTAATGTATTGTTGCTTTGAATTAGTTTGTTTTCTTCTGGGTGGCAGAGAGGAACTATGTAGGAAACAATAGCATCAGTCTCTATCTCGACAGTCTTATGGGGCAAAGAACTGGTAGAAAAGGAATACAACATACAACAAAGCTGATTATATTGTCTAGAGCTGCATGTGTTAGCAGTTTAATTTTATTTGTTGGTTGCATTGATTTTACATACAGAAGCTATGATTTCAGTGTTGGATATCTCTCCAATTCTCACCCTTGAGGCAGTTAAGCATGATAGCATAACACAGACAAAGTTACATTCATTTACTTTCATAGGACTAGGATTTTAGTTTTTAAAATAATATGTTTTAGTTTGAGAGTTTTATTTTGAAAATTTTATCTTTGTAAAGAGCTTTCTCTGTAAGTAGTAACTCTTTCGGCTTCATTTTGTCCCAAATAATTTACTTTGCTGATGACATATCAGCTGCACTTATGCTCGTAGGGGTTTTTTTTTAAGTATTTGCAGTGGGACAGAGACTATTCCTATGTAATCCTTTGCAAACCTTACAACACTTCAGGTGTCAGGGTAAATTTAATGGGAAAATTTGTCCCAAATGTCAGTTTCTGCGTTACAAGATGAGTTAGCATAAGAACATGATGTTTTGGGATTTTAGTATTTATTTACATTCCCTATATGGCAGGCAGGTTGGTAAAAAAGCTGACAGTATTCTCAAAGTCTGTTTGATTGCATATGAAATGTAAAGTGCAGTTGGAGCTGTCTGGATTTAATTTTTCCCCCCCTTTGGTATGGGGGAATAAAATATCTCAGCTCATAGAGGAGAAAAAAATTAAAACCAGGCAGAGCCAGCCCCATTGTAAGCTTCACATGCAATCAAATGTCCTTGCAGAGCAACTCCCCTTCCTGGCTGCATTGCTGCCACTAGTGAAACGCAATTTAAAAAAAAAAAAAAAAAAAAAAAGGGGAAAAAAATCACTTTTTATACTCACTGCTTTCAAGTTAGACATTGACATGTGAACCAAAATCTTCTTTTTAACTATTGCCCGGGAGGCCACCAAAGAATCCCAGCTGACCCCCTGCCATCAGAGTGAGTGATGGTCGGCTGCTGGTGTTGCAGCTCACTTCCCCCAGGCTGCCACCCTGAGAGATCCCACCATCCACCGTCGGTGTGAGTGACATTAGCCCACTGGGCTTTGAAAACACTTTTCAGGTCGGTCATTGCGGAGAGATAGCTTCCTTCACACACACCATCAGGGTGAGTGACGTCAGGCCACTGGGGTTTAAAATACAGACCCTCAGGCTTGCTAAGCTGACACTGCTGAGAAAACTGCTTTTATTGTTGTACATCAGCAGGGACCTCTTTGTCTTTTTTTGCATTGTTTACTTAGAAGCCAGCCTTCCCATTCCCCGACTCCCACCCCAGACAATTATTAACATCTGTAGAGTAATTTCTATGTCTTCTTTCTTTCTTTTTTTTTTTTAACTGGAGGTAAAACAGATTTTAGTCTTTGAATTTTTATAGCCATCTGCTTTCTCGTATGATTTTTGAAAGGTCCTAGGTATGCCTGAGTATTTGTTAGTGGAAGAGTCTTAGAATAATAAAAGTAAAACAATTGTTAGACATTCTAGTCCTTTTAGCTGCCCAGATCAGACACTCCCTCACTGATAATGATAGTCATTCTTCCTTCTTAGCGTTTTGTGAGGTTCCTGGAAAATTAAGTCTTCAGGAAATGTTTTCCTCCAGTCTTGACAGAGTATGAATTCAGTTTGTCCTTGTCCTTAATGTTCATGCTGCCAAAAATAAAAGATTTCTCTGTTGCCAACTATTATGGAAGTTTATACCTGACATTTTGTATTGTTTTTGAACCCTGAGTTCAGATGATGAGATTTTAGAAGCATTCTGAAATCCACATGGTATTTATTATAAAAAACCCCACCTAAACTGGTTAATATGGAATAAAAGAATTTAAAATCACCATTCTCTAATATTCCTGGAAACACTATATTGTGTAATAATTTGTAGTGCAGTAGAAGTACCATTTTTCTGAACTCTGTTTCCCTTTCATGCAAAATTAGCAAATGTTTCTTGATATATTGCTGAAAAATAGTGATTTGTTTGTATCTATGAGATCTATATTCTATAAATATATACTATAGATCTATATTATATCTAGTTTTATATCTATTTTTTGTATTCTGTATTTTGTATATCCCATATATCTGTAAGATTTATATTTATATGCAAAGGATTTTAATTCCTTATGAAAACAGGAATCATAAGTAAGCTAAATAAATATATGCATTTGAGAATTTAGGAAAATAAATTGTGAGAAAGATTACTTGGTTTACTGTAAATTTGTTTAAACGTATAGAATTTTATTGAAATCAACATTTTTTGTCTAATTTGTGACTTTATTTTCCTTTTCTTTAGTCTATGCAATTTAAAGCTCTTCTCTCACTCATCTGATCTTCATTTGGATGCATAAAATCATTTTGTACTCAGTGTGCACCAGAGTAGCAAACTGCTCAGAGTACCACTGCTTTATGAGAAATTCAGTTACTGCAAATAGTCTCTCATTTCAACTTGCCTATTTGTTGAATGTCATCAGCTGCAGACAGATATGGAATAACTCCAGTTGCTTTGAAGGAAGAGGCTTTTTAATGTTTTTGAGAGATTAGTGGGAAATTATTGAAAATATGTGGTGTAAATATTTTAGTGGAGCAACTATGCTGTCCAGTAAAATACATTTGAAAAAAATTTCCTTTAGCCTTATGAGAACTGAAATATAGAATAGAAATATATTAACAGTGCAATGCTAGATCACACTGAAGTCTTTTCATGTTAGGATGAAAGTAGATCTCAATTACCACTGCAAGATGTTTCTGAGGACATTGGAGGCAAGGAGGGCATTCAATCTTCCTTAAGTAAAAGTAAAAAAGTAAAATCTTACTTAAGTAAAATCCATTATCATTAAGGTTTTTCCTATTCATGGAAGTTCTTTGAAAGATGGAGTTTGAATGAACTTGATAGTATTCTCTGGCAGCAAAACCCACAAGCTGGTGAGGTATTGTGTGGGATATTTTAAACAACTGTCTTAGGTGTTGAATAAGCCCCACCTCACCTTCTGAAAACGAAACTGCTTGTTTCCACACCATAAGAACTGAAGCAAGGATTGGACCCCAGACTTCTGCAGTTCAGAACCACAGACAAGACTGGGAATCAAACTTCTGTGCTATAAAATTTGCAAGACATTTTAAGAAGTGCTTTTGCATTTTCTCCTGGCTGCAGCTATCTGTGTGTGTTTTGTAATTTTGCACCTGTCTTGTTGACCAGCTGGAAGAAAGTGCTGCTTCCAGCTCTCTTTGTCCTGCTCACAGGAGCTCACGTGTTGGTCTGAGCATGCTGATGTTCAAGCTTTCATGCCACCCCTGCATCCTGGCCAGCTCCCCTGTCTAACAAGATCCAGGAAAGGGCAGTGTATATTCAGTTGCTGTGCAGTTTTGGGATTCCCCTGCCATGGAAATCCCCAGGTCAAAAGACTGGCTATGCTATACCTTGTGTGAAGATTGATTCATTTGCCACATACCTCGCATTGCAAATCAGCCTGCTCAAAAATGGGAAGAGGGCCTCAAATGTACTGAGTTTGCTGAATGAAAATGAAAACATAGGTTTCCTCCAGACATTTGGGCCTTTTTGGTTTACTCCCTTTTCATAATCAGATTATCCTATGGAACCATGTATATTATTTTGGATATTTGCTGTAAAATGAACATTAAGTTTTGTCTTAAGTTTAGAGCTTCAGAGTCTTAAGATTCATAAGAGCTGCTGAAAAGTCTGCAATATTTGTAACTGACCATATAGAAATGAAAGATGGATGTCCCTGTAGCAACTGAAATTGGAAATCAAGAGATTGCAAAAAGGAAGGCTGTAACCTGTTTGAGTTATGCTTGCTTTGGCTCTGAGTACTTTGGATAAAGAAATACAAGTTTTGTATCTGTCTGCCTTATGCACTGGCATGCTGGAAGGGACCACACCTGTATTTCTGCACCATCTGTACTTGGATGAAAGACATAAAAATCTTCTGCTGTAATGCAGCACGCTATATAGTACTTTAAATTTTGATTGTGACCATCACTGTATTAACTGCACCAGGAATATTTTGGTGATGCAATTAATTTCTGTAAAAAGGATTATGATGCCAGAAAAACAATATGATTTCTGTAAAGCAGCTGTTGGCATTCCTAAGGATTAATGATTCTGTTTCCATAGAAGTTGCTGAAATACATATTGGCAGAATATTTTCTAAATAGAATGTTTAGAAAATGTCTAGAAAAGAGTGATTTATAAGAGAATATGTTGAAGAATATGTGATTTTACTCAATATGCTGGTAAAGGAACACTATGCCTTCCTTAAAATAACCCCCAGTAAGGTTATGTTCAGTAGGATTTTTTTTTTAATACAGGTGCTTGTCAATGGCAGCTTTACCTTGCCCACCACAACTTGGCCAAAATGTGCTGTTACTTTTATGGATTAAGACCTGTGATTGTTTATTCACAGTAATTCTCCTTTCTCTTCTTGTCTAAGTGCCTTTATAGAAATCTTTTTTTAACCGGTTAAATCGCAGTGAAACCAGTGATGCGCATTGTTTTTCTGCTTGCTAAAATACCATGGCCTGTATAAAACTAATCACAAAAAAAAAGAATTTCTGAAAAAGATTGTCTGCTTGAATGTGTTTATTATCATGGTTTTGTTCTAAAGATGTGAGTTCTGTTTTATCATTTACGCAGTTATTAATGAGGTTATAATTTTGGTAGTCAGGCAGTTTCTATTGCATACATTTTATCTTGACAATTATGAACAGTGCTGTAAATTAGTAATATCACTAATTGGTCTCACCTGATTTAATAAGATTAGGACTGCAAATGCCACAAGATTTTTACTTAAAAATATAGTTATGTTCTTAATTTTGAAGAGTATAGCTTGTTGTGCTACCAAGTCAAACATCAGCGTGTTAAAGTGAAATGAGAAGTTGTAGGCCTGTCTAAACATCTGGGGAGAGTGGGATGGATCTGCTCTTTGCCACTAAAAGGGTTTAGCACATTAGTATGCTTGCCACTATCAGCCAGTCAGCTGCAGGACACTGCGGCTGAGAAATAGATGACTTACATCCAACAGGAAAGTGGCAAAGCAAAAGTGACATTAATTCCTTGTCAAATGAAAGTGAACTATTATTTTGTAATAAAAAATTAAAACAGTCCCCTAAGCATATAATTATAATAGAAAATAGTTTATGTAGTTCTTTTTAAATTTAGGGTCACTTTTCCATTTTCTTGACTAAATTATTGCTGGTTTAGTTTTGTATCAAGATTTGGTTTTCACCAAAAACAGTTGTATTGCAACACAAGGAAAAACCACTGAAATAAATTCATGTCGTGTCTGAAACAGAAACTACTAGACACAAATAGGTCTTTTCCACCCAGTTCAGTGTTCCTGTTGAGTTTAACTAATACAAATAGCAAAGTCAGGCATGCATGTGCTTTTTGACTCAGATATTAACATGTCAGGATTTATCGAGAGACTGTAACTCATCCATGTGATGTGAAAGCAAGGCTCTTTCATACAAATGGATGTATGTATGATCGTTGCTTTTTCTCTTCCTGCTCTTCAGTGAAACAGTTAAACATTTGGTAAATTAATTGGCATGTGAGATTACCTCATATTGGTCCTTTTCTAATTTTATCTATTTATTTATTATCACTTTCCTTACCTTTTTCCCCACATTTTTTTCTGGCCTCTAAGCCTTACACTAGCAATGACCTTTGTCTGAGAAATTTTTTAAAAATTCATTTTGGAGAGATTATCTCATTCCATGAGGAAAGCAGAAACAAGTTTAGATGAGAGAGACTTCATCAAAAAGGCTTACAATCACTGTTATAACTGTGTATTCTTCATGTCACTTTGAAAAGTATCAGTAAAATTCCCCCTCTTTCAGACTGTTTTTCTCATATATTTTCCATTTTATATCATTGAAGTGCAGTGCAAAAGCAGGTAGAAAATTATATTTTTTAATATTTTAAAATTATAATTTAAGTTACATTTTCCCCCCATCTGATAAACAACAGGCTAAATACTACTGTAGCTCTAATATTTCTTTCTTTGTACTTTATTTGCCATGTCAGACAGTGGAGGCTCTTTATCATTTTCTTATTTTCCTCATAAAAAGGAAAAGGATAGTAATATTACAAGAGGGTAATAAATTCACTGTTCACATGTACATATCAGTGATCACAGAAGTTGTGACTAAATGACTGATACTAAAAGTGCTCTTCAGGGTCTTTTGTTAGTTTAGATTTAGGTCACCAAGTGTATTTCCCAGGCTGTCATTCTGAGAGGTGCCAGTCTGACAACATAAATGTTTTTTTACTTTTTTAGAACATTGGCTTTGTAGCAGCACTGAATTAAGAATTTTCAGAACTTTTGCAATGATCCTAACAATCCCCTTTAAGACATAAAGATTAATTTTTAAACAGTACTTTTCCTGCTCAAATCCTCTGCCCATGTTTCCATTTGGTTTCATTTCAATGCCTGTTCATCCATACTGTTACTGCTTGTCTGCTTTTGCTGGAATTCACTGGAGGAAAGTGCTATTAGGGTTTTCCTTATAGCAGAAGAGGGTAGTTGTTCTGAAAAGAGAGGACAAGATGAAATAAAAGACTACATTTATGAACAAAATGGACATAATAATAAAGGTTTTCCATTGAATCTCTGTGGTCTAGAGAGGATCACTGGCATTCTGAATGAGAACAAAGGCTCCCAGAAAAAAAAATACATAAGCAAAATTTTCTGGAAGCCTAAATTTCATCTTATGTCTCATATCTATAATTCAGCTAAATCTTAGAAATGGCAAGAGAATTTATATCGATTCACAAAGAGCATTTTTGTTAATGTATGTAACAACTGTTTAAGTAGTATCTGACAGGATCAGAAAATTTCAAGGGAGTTCTTAACCTCATATTTGGTTATTCAATGTATTCCTAATTTATAATTACCATTTTCAGAACCAAATGCATTTTAACAGATACTAATGTAAAATACTTGATAAAATTGCCTCATATATGTTTAAAACCCAGATCTGGTTTTGACATTGATGTTATGTAGAATCCTTCATGCATTCAATTGAGGTATTCGTGACTCTAAAGAAATTTGGAAGGTGCTAATATACTTCACTGAAATGAGGCCTCTAATTCCAACAACCTAAGAAAACCCCTTCAAACAACTAGGAAACAACTGCAAAAAAAAAAAAAAATGTACAACTTTCAGAAGAAGATTTAAATAAGCCTTGCCATATTTTTCATCCTAAATAAAAAAAAAATGCAAACTTTTGCAGTCTCTTGAAATATCCCCTTTATCGACAAAGTTGCAATTTGCACTTCAGAAGACAGCTAGATTCCCAAAGTACAGTGAAAATAGAGAGGAATTTTCTCTTTTCTTAGTTTTCTGTCTTTAAAAACACAAACAACATTGAAACTTACTTTTACATGTTCTTGAATTTCAATTTTTAGGGATTTTTTTAAAAAAATCCAAGTTACAAAGTCCATACACTACATTCACAATTACTGTAGTTTTATAATGAGCAAAGTTTGATTTGCCAGCAGGAAAATTATATATCCCATAAACCCCCAGAATTTTCTGCATTGGCACTAAACTTTGTTTAATTGTTACTGATTTGCAACAAAATGGGCGGGGGGGGGGGTGGTTCAGGAATGCTTTTNGGGGGTTGGTTCAGGAATGCTTATATAAAGTACTCTGAAGTTTGCATTGAATAATTATCTTTATAACTTCTTCATCACCACACCCTGCAGTCTTTAAGGTCTCCCTACAAAGGCAAAGCCCATGTAGGGAAATATGGAAGAAAGAAACATAGAAAATATGTTTCTTTCACATATTTATTCTGTTTTGATTGTTGTCTCATCAGGTTAAAGACTTTCTATCTACTACTTGTATTTCTGTATTCAAATTCTTTCCTTGAATGTTTTAAAGGTTTTGCATTGATAGTTTCTCAATGTGAAGAATTGGAAGAAGAAAATAAATTTTCATAGAGAGTTGGTGAATGCAGGTTATCGTCCTTGTAAATCACATTCCTAGAAATAGTGGCAAGGTGTTTTGGTCTTTTTAACCAAGAATATTTAGGAATAAAAAGGATCTTTGGGCACACCCAATCTTGTCGTGTTTTAGGCAACAGTATCATATAAACTTTTTTGATAAAGTTCCATCATGGCATGATCTGGGTTAATTTCGCCCCACTGCTCCTTACAGAAGTCTGTTTGAGAGCTTCATTGCTCTTTGCATCCTGGGGTTGTGTTTGATTTGAGGTTTCTTCATATCACACTATTGTCTTGTATAATTTTTAGTTGTCCCTCAATCTGGAGTCTCAGTCTTTTGTCTGATGTCTCTAGCCAATTAATCATGGTCATATAGTTCTTTCTGGGTTGTATCTATGTCTTTATCTGTACTACCAGCATGTATCTCAATGTTTGTTATCAACATCTGTATACTTTGATTTTGTTTCAAGGTAAAGTTATATATATTATTATAACTATTCAAGGTAAAGACAAATGTATTAAACAAAGTGCTTAAGAAGGACTCTGGTGGGCTATTTAGTTTCTTGGGTCTACTTGTGATTATCTCATTTTTCCTCTTTATGGCCTTTTCTTCCCCCCTTTTTTTTTTCCTGCCTTATCATCCTTCCTGTAGTACCCACCTTCTTCTAGCATAACTAAGAATTTAATTTATGGTGTCATGGCATGATTTTTGCTGATGGCCAAGAGGATTATCTCTGTTTAATTTCCTTTGTGTGCAAATATGTTGGTTTTTTTAAAATACATGCAATGCCAGGTCTGATCAGAGGTTGTCATTAGAAATAATACTCTTATCTATAGGGCAACCTCATGGAACCTGAAACTTTTTCTCCCAGCTCTTTAAGACCAAGAATTACAAGGTACAGATTTCCCAAAATGTCATTCACGTCTTGTCTTTGCTATGTCAACCAGCTGAAATCTGTAAGTCAGAAACTAAAATTTGCCTACTAATGGAGAAGTACAACATTGCGATGTCTGAAACTGTAAATATCAGTGAAAGTTTAAATACTTCCATGGGAAAATAAGCTCCAAACCCAGACTTCCTAGGAAATGTTTTTATTAGAAGTTGATTCTAGCCTAATCCAACTTCTTGGTTTTGTATTACTCACTCCCTTTTTGACAAGTCACCAAGCCATGCTTTTTTCTGACATAGGTCATCCTCCTTTAAATAGCAAAAGTAGGTGGCGAGGAGTCAGTAGAAAGGAATCACAAAAGGTCCTTTATATTTCCATATCATCCCACATAAAAATTTAGAGGAAAATTGTATTTCTTTGTAGCATCCTAGGTACTTGATGTCCCTTTCACCAGTTCCTGATGATAGGTTTCCAGAATTAGAATACAATCACCATGTAACCAGTCCAACGACTTGAAGACCTCTTCCAAAGTTATACAGCAGCTAAAATCCTATAGCTTATGGACTTAGACTGCAAACTACAACAAAAACAGGGTCCCTGTTTGTGGCTTCACTCGGTCTCGGGTCCGGGCAGCATGCCCCAAAGCCACAACGAAAGGGCAAGCTGCTGCGCCAAGTGGCGCCGAGCTGGCGTCGGGCTGGCCGCGACAGTGGAACTCGCAGGTGAGGAGGACTGAGTCCCCGGGGAGCTGAGGCGATCGAGGACCAAAACAGTAGAAAGAAATGCAGGCTTCTCAGGCTGTTATCCAGGGAATTTATTGAGAGGAAAGTCTCAGGTGCGGAACTTTGGAGGCGGGACGGAATGCGGAGGTAGGAGCAGGGCAGGATCAGAGGCTCAGAAGCCCAGAACAGTCTCTGACAGCGCTTTATGAGGGACAGCACAAGGGGAGGGGCAGAAGGTAGGGAACCAATGGGGGAGAACTGGGATTGAGAAGGACAGGGGAATAGGGCAATGGGAGCTCTACAGGGGAGGGTACAAATTTGAAAAAGCCTGTAGGGAGGGTCTGGCTGGGGTAAACAAAGGAGAACCTTCTAGAACAATAACTATTTAAGGAGAAGGGGAGGGGAGACACGTGGGCCCAATGTCTGCTGCATAATGATGTTTTCTGCTGCAAGGTGCCCTGGGGCCGAATTATGTGTCGCCCTAACTCAAGCCTCGTTTCATGCCCAGGACTCTTCCTTGGGAGCTGCTGATCCCGGCGATCGGCTGCTCATGTTCACTCGAGCCAAGGCCACCACTACACCTGTTAACTAGCAGGATGGTTACAGTAATCTTTCAGAACTTCCATCTATTTAGTCTTAATTTTTATATGTTTTTTTAAAATATGTGTGACATTTTATTTTTTTAAAGGACATAATTTCTAGGGATGTATATGATTTCCGTGGTAAAATAGTTCTTGACTGTATCTTTTAAATGGTGTACAAGGAGTCTAGATATTTTGATGGAAGTAGAGATGATGTAAAAAAAATGCAACTGGCCCAAAATCCTCACATCAACAGGAAAACAGAGCAGTCTTCCTCCATGCATGGACCAAGTAAGTTACATCAAAAGTTAATTTTAAGATGATAAGAGTGTAATTACTTGACAGATATCTTTAGTTGCAATTAGATCTGCTGAATTAATTAATGAAACTGCCCTACTTGCAAACTGCCCTACTAAGATTAGCCTCATAAATGCAACTGTTTTGCAAGTCACTATTTTGTAATTTTCTTGTGTCTTTCTCACTAGTTTCCTTTATGTTGCTAAATCTGGGATTTCACTTTTACCAAAGCTGATTGCCCCCTTCCTTTGCTGTGGAAATCATAAGTCAAAATCATTAAAGTGCTGGTGGCTATCTGAGATTCTCAAACAGTTCTAACCCAGACAGTGTGTTCTTCCAATAGAAAAATTGGAGAGCTTGTCTTATTGCAAGAGAAAGGATTTCAGAAGAGCACCAGACTTTGTGCACAGGAAAGGACTACAACTCTCACAAGTGGAGGAGTAATACTGCACTGAGCTCTTGGGCTGACCTGGATGCTAAAATCAGGTGCAGATTTCTCCAGCTGGTATGACGTGAAGGCTCAGAAGCTGTTGTTTCACTATTTTGTGTTTTGTTTGGGTTCTTTGCACCTCAGCGGTCAACTAGTTCCTGCTAACTAAGCCTGTAAAATCCTAATGGAGGCAATGCAATTAGTGTACTGCCTGACGTATCAAGGCAATAGCCTTGACTCTACTTAGTTACTTACGGAAAACTAGAGTGCTTTTTCTCCACAAGGATGCTCCAAGCAGGTGGCTTTTAATTAATTCCCTGCTGGAAAACCACCTTTCTGGAATTTAAAAAAATAAAAGACACATAAGTGTCTGGGATTTAGCTCCTCTTACTTGCTTCCTAGGACTAGTAGGCATCTGGCTATTTTAATATGCTTTCTCATGCATTTTCCTTTCTTTTTTTTTCTTTCTTTTGCAAATGTATTTTGGCATTTGCTTTAACCTTGCAAAAATTTCTGTGATCTTTTTTAAAACAGAGCTTCATGATTTATTTTTGTTCAGTAGGTTAGATAACATGTTCTCATGCAGACGGATCAGTGACATAGAAGAAAGGAAATGTGAATTATCTACCCACATCCCATAGTTTAGATAGCATCTCAGACTGAGCTACGCACCTGGAATATTCCTAGTAATATCAAGAACCCATGAGGTGTGTCCAATAGCACTTCATTCCTTGCTTCAGTCTGCCTAGCTATGTTTGTGCAGACAGCAGCTCTTTAATTTAGGGATGAAAGAAATTATTCTAAGCAATTTTTTACTGAAGGTGTCTTTGCTCTTGAAGTAACATGTTGATTCCCTGTACCATTGAGACTATATTATGTAGTTCATTACTCAGAATATCAAGACAGAATTGCCTAATAAGAGGCACATAAGACAAGATGATTTGCATAGCTAAGTTGAACTTCAGAGTTTGCATCTCTGAGCAGGAGAAAACGCCAAGATTCCATAAGGCAACTACTTATTCCAAATCTGGCATTTCTCCTATTCAGAAACACAGATTGTGAAGTTCACCGAAGTTACTGAAATCAATCAATTTTTTTCCTGAGTATTTTAATAACAAGCACGTTTTCTGTTTATTAGTGTTTTGCTTGTATACTGTTTGCATATTAAGGTATTAATTGAGTATATTCACTTAACTACTGTCTCTCTTTCCTGAGTCTCCAAGAAAAATCTCTGTGGTACATTTAAAGGAGTAAGGAACACAGTCAGGTTGATACATGCTTGTCTTTGCTGGGAAATTAAGATGAGTATCATGCACAGCTCATTTGTGGCTTGTGTGTCTTATGTCATCCCTTCACTTGCAAGTTATACAAGTAATTTCTAGAACCGTATAAATGAGGTGTTTCACACAGACAGTTGCAAACCGCTGTAAACCTGTCCTGAAGGTTGTGTCTGCATGAATGAATAAAATGGACTATCCTCTGAAGCTAAAGCATGTGTCCATAAGGCTTTTCCTCCTGACTGTATTAACTGTATTCTTGTGGGGATGGTCATTGGCCTGTGAAGATCCTGGAAATACAATTCTGAATTGTAGAAGAGAGGTAGTTGGCCTGAGCCAAAACTATGCCGGGAACCTTGTTAACAAATTCTCACTGCATTCACACACCTGTGCTGTGATCGTGCTCGGTTTATCAATACAGAATTACCAGATTTTGTGACATCCCTGCCTGCCTTAGGATACCATCCACGGTCCCTTTCTGGCTCTTAGGCCCCAGCCCAGCTCTCTGTACTGAACTCAGTGGCACAGGGATATGTGCCTTCACAGAGTGGGTGGAGAGGTAAAAACCACCTCCTTGCTCAGCCTAGATTAACTTATTGGCAGCAGTGCTGCTTTGTAATCTGGGGAGAGGAAAAAATGAATGTAGTGGTGGGTCTGTCAGAGTTTCCTCATGAGCAACAGTTGTTACATGCCCTCTATTTTGTTGAGCCACTTGTTCCCCCATTGGAGGCTTTAAACAAAGATATCATCCATGGTTTGGAGGTTTTGTGAAACCCTCGGAAGCTTTGAGGATTCAGTGCACAAATCTCTCTGAGAGAGACAGCACATCAAGTGATTGTATGTGCAAAAAATTACATTCACTTGTTTTCAATATCCAAATTGTTTGTGCAAGCATTTTGCCATGAGTTGTTGAAAAACTGACTTTAAATATTTTGCTTTTCATTAGGAAATATGAAGATTTCAGTGACAGACATACTCAACTCTTCTGAGGATCACATATGTCAAAATATTATGTTGTTTGGGGTTTCCTTTTTTTTTTTTTTTTGTTATTAGCATCACCAGAACAAAGAGTGAGAACATAAGTTCTGGGCTTGATACATGCTGTTGAATATTTTACAAGACTATAATAAAAGATTATTTGATACGTTCTGTATGATTTGCTACTGCAGTGAAAAACAGCTATTAAAACTTTTTAGGCAGCTGTGGCTACTTGTTTCTGTGGAAAATCAAATTCTAAATAACAATTTGGTTTCTGTGATACTTCAGAAAATGGTGTATTCAAGTCTGGTCTATACTTAATATGTTTGACTGACATGATTATGTTTGCTAACAATGCAATTTTTTTTTGTCATGATAACTGCTTCACATTACCCATCCAAAATTTAAGTATGTTGACATTCTTGCTGAAGATATGACTCTTGCTTCACTGCCAAAAAGAAGATATACCTTTAAAATGTGTTTAAGCTAGAATTACCATTTCTAGGTGAGGAGAATTACTTGTCCTATGTGAGACTAATTAAAAGAAGTGTTCTTAATTGCAGATAAGGCTTCATTTTCATAGAACAAAACAGTTCTGAATAAATAAAGTCCTCTGCTTGGCAGCAGACTTGCTGACTCTGAACGACTTCATCATGTTTTTCAATGTTTGTTTTTATTTTGTTTCTTAAAATCCCCATGTTCTTGCATTACATGGTTGCTTCACAGAAGCCTATTTTTCTAGTATTCATAGTTGTGGAGAAGAAGTTTGAAAATGGTTTTACAATCCCCACTTCTAACAGAGAAATGGAAGAATCTGAAGTGTACAATATTTTAAAATATGGTAAGCTTTAAATCAAGTTCCTTCTTTTTGAAGGAACCTACCTTTCCTACCATTTTTAGTTTTTATAATAATGACTTCTATAAATTTTATTTGCCTCAGATAACTTGAAATGTTTGGATCTCAGTTACCAAAGTATTCAGGCAAAAATTTAAAAATGTAATTTTTTGTAGGGTTGCTTACATCAGAAGAGCATGTTTTTCAGATTTGGAGACGTCTGCTCAAAATTGTAGCTGTTTTTTCTTTGGAAATTGATTTCAATAATTACACTTGTCTTTTTAAGATGTGCTTTGTGAACTAAAACTTGGTAGTTGAAGTCTGTGCAGATACTGGTTATTAACATGCCAAGATGTGTAGATTTGGAATAAATTTCATGAGCACAAGGTACCCTACCATTTTGTTAAAATAACCAGTGTCCATGAACCTCCTCAGATGTAGTATCAAAAAGGGGCTTTCTGCCTGTGTGTGACTGTACACATCTGTTAATTCAGAGATTTAAATGTGAAATCCAGCACTCAGGGACACCAGGTGGATATCTGATACTCTCTGAGGAATTTGTGCTTCATAAACCATTCTACAGATTATTCACAGCCACGCCTTTTTCCCTGCTTGTGACATAAAAAATATGGATGAAATATTTTATCAATAATTAATCCTGGTATAAATCAATACAAGTTACTAATAAATAAGAAACAGAAACCTGTTGCTGCCAAAAATCAGCTGGTAATGCCTCTTCACTTACTGCAATGGCATGCTGCATATCACAATTGTCCTATTACTGACTAAAAAATATTTCTGTAGATGAGAGTGAGAAATATTCTCCAGCTCTTCAGTGAAAGCTGCAGTCATGGCACAGTGTAATTTTAGATTGAAATAAATGTGCATAGAGCATGAGAAATAAGAAGATGCAACTCTTTATGTCTACTTTTCATGACTCTTCAAAAGTACTTACATGACTTCAGAGCCTAAAGGGCTCAATTCACTTGTCCACATATAGGGATCTTGTTCTATTCAAAACTCATTTGGGGTATCACAGGCTTCCTTGTGGGGTGTCAGAAATTACATGGGAGCTTATGGAAAAACTGTCTCATTTAGGTACAGCAGCTGAAGACCAGCAAGGACATTCTACAGTGCTGGAAATGGCACTAAATGAATGTGTCCTGGCAGCTAAACATTCAAACCTTCAAACCTTCACAGTCCAGGCTTAGGCATTCAAGCTTAGGATCTGTTCTTGAAGAAGGTATTTGTGCCAATTCTTCTAAAGAATGTCAGACTTCAGAGTGGTTATCCCTTTCTGTTGACTATGTGTCTCTACCCAGTAACTCTTTCCCTAGCCAGCATACTTGGTCCTTGCCCAAAGATCATACAGGTGGTGAGGGACAACCCCCACCTCCACTGGTAACACAGCAGAGTTCAACAAAACATAAGACTTTGCTCCATGCCACAGTGATGGCCTGGCAGTGCGTTTGTACTCTTGAAAAATGGCAGCAGTGGGTGTGATTTCTTCTGGCCAAGGATTGCGAGGCAAGCACTCGAATCTGTAGACTGTATCTACTACTGGATATTTTAAAGAAAATTGTGGATATGTCTTCACTGCATTATGGGTCTGATCTTTTCAAGATGTAGTACTCAAAATTCTGAATGTAATTTTCAAATCTCTCTTCATGTACCTGAGACCTTTACTTGAATATGGCAATAAATCAGTCAGAAATGAGACTTCAGTCTCTGAGACATATAGGCACTGGTAAAAACTCTGTCCCTCAGCAGTGATTAAACATACTGTCCACGTAGGGGTCTCACCTAGTAGCACAACATCAGTGCTTCCCAAAGTTTTCCCTTAGCAACCCTACTTCCAGGGTCACAACCCCACTTTCATTTTCACTTCCAGGATTGTGGGCCCCAAGTGGAGTCATGACCCTAACTTGGGAACTGCTCTATAACACATTGAAAAAATTAACATACCAGCCAGTAAATACATCAGTGAAACAAGCCCATCCAGTCTGCCCAAGACCCTGCCTGTCTGCCGTCACTAGGGGCCTTACCTATTAAACATGGGATTTCAAAACCGTGTATCTACTTGTGAGCTCACATACTGCTTTGTGTATGTGTTCCATTGTCTTGTAGTCTTCCTTTGTGCTATTTAGCTAAGTTTGGTGTTGACAAATATGTGCTAACACTTCTGAAAATATGACGTCCTTTTCCTTGCTCATTCATATGTTGGAGGTGCTGCTTAGATTTATTATTTGCACATAATAGAGTTCACAGTTACTGTGTGTCAGAAACAAGATCTGGGGAGTCTACTGTTCCCACAGCTGGAGCAACACATACACATCTGCTAAAACTGCAGTGTAAATTGTATTGTCCTTAGCAATTAATCACACTGTATTCTATTGATTCTCTTCCTCCTTAACTCTTACTGGTCTTTACCTTCTCTTTTCTTCTTCCTCATCTGTCTTCCGTTCTCCGTTTCTTACGAGTATCACACTTCATTTTGTAGCATCTTCTCCAGAAGTGCTGAGTTTGGATGTGGATGTGCAAAAGTTTCTACTTCTATTGCAGAACATTCTACCACTAGATCTCAAAGAGTTTTGCACAGGCTGTGAAACCACACCAGTTATGAAATCTCAATACCTGCATTTTACAGTGGAGAGATTATAACACAAGGTCCATTACCCACAGTCAGCAAAAAGTCAGTGGCAGAGAAAAACATGGATCTCCCATTACATGTGGGGTCCCATGGTGGACTCCAAGCAACATGGTTAGCACAAAATATACCAGTAGATGGCACTTCAACGTTCATAGCGTTGCTTGTACATCTGAGGGTCTGACACAAACGGCCTTCTGGTGGGTAGTTCTTCATGTGCAAGTTCTAGCATAATTTAATTTCTTTTTGTACTTGTGGTCTTTCTTCTGGTATCTTTGCTCTGTCGTCATCTTTTTTTTTCATTTACTTTGTTGTGGCACTTTTCTGGTATTTCTTCATTTCTCTCAGTTTTAGATTTGCTGCATCTCACTTAGAAAAGAGGGAAAAAATCCACAAAACCCCCAAAACAAAAAACAACAAAAAAAAAAACCCTAAAAACCCCCAAAACCAAACCAAACGAAAACAAAAACAAAAAAAAAAAAAAAAAAAACAAAAAAACCCAAAACCACCAAATCTAATAAAGGGAATATCCCTCACTGATCTATTTTCAGAAAAGAGTTATCTAGATCCTGACTAGTTCATTGCTGAGGAGAACTGGGGTAGTGGTGAGTGGAAGCAGTCAGATTAACTTTCAAATGTTCTTAAGCCTCACCACCTATTTTTTGCAGTTTGAGGTGAAGAGCTCTTTGCTAACTTGCAGTCCATCTGTGAAGCACACTGTATGTACTCAACTCTGTATGTTAGACTGCCCTTGCTATACACAGGCTGTGGCTACACACTTCAGGTTCTGGATGTTTTTCCAGATAGGAAATGAGGATTTTGTTTGGGCTTCTGTTGTGGGACATGGCTGGATTCTACCCCATCATCTCATGTGGTGCTGCTTGCTACATTGCTGACAGTGGCCAGTGCCTTTCAATGAAGGCTGAAGTTCCATCAGAGCCTGTAAGTGGAGAATGCTGGGGAAATTAATAAACGAATTGTCACAGCTTCCAGGCATGCTGGGTTGAGATGTATGCAAACTCTCAAGTTTGCACGCTGTGTAAATTTGGAGCTCCAGGTCTGTTTATTTATAGGGATAGGCTCAGTCCCTTTTTGCTTTCTCACAGAAAGGATGAAAATTAGTTTCTTTCAGGTTCAAGTCAGAAATATGTAGAAACACTCATTATTTGTACATCTTTAATGTCAAGAATTTTAGGCTTTTTGCATTTTTGATTGAATCACCATTTGAAACAAGAGTTTGAATCGATCTGACTAAACAACTGTAGGTGGCAAAAGATTATAAAAAACATCCCTGAAGGGCTTTTGTAACTTGCTCCAGTGGGCATTATCTATTATTTTTTCAAGTATCTTGTCTTGGGTTTGGTTTTTTTTGGCTTTCCTTGCAGTCTTGACCAATCTAACTGGTACTAGTTATTGTCTCTTTGAGAATTATTGTCACTACTGAAAAACAAAAATTTGCAAATCTGAACAATAGCCTCATTTTAAGCTGCATTTTATCTGTTTTGTTCTTTCATTTTATTTACTTGTTTTCACTTAAAAATATAGACTTTTTTGCATTTTATCTAATACACATTCTACACGGCACAGAGTGAATATTGTAGGGATAGGTGCAGCATTCACTGAATAGCGAAAAGTTTCACTAAACTCAGTGGGAAAATAGCATTTATGGAAAATTTTAGGATCACTTAAGGATCATATAACGGAAAGATATATTAAAGAAGGAACCTTCTGTATGCCTACTGACAATTGCATCCAAGATCTGTGGTGATATCATTGCTCCTTCAAGGTTTCTTGGAGGATTTGTTTCTTTATAACTGGACATTCCTTTCTGATTTTGGAGTCTGTATGACTCCAAAGGTGGGCATGCCTTTGCATAGTATCATAGGATAATCCATCTTGGAAGGGTTGTCAGGAGATCATCTGCTGGATTGTACTAATGTAGGGTTTCCCTCAAACCCTGTGTGAACTTCTCTTGTTTCAGCTTATGCATGCCTTGTCCTGTTACCCTGTGCTGCTGCAGAGAGCCTGGCTCCATCCAGGCTCGTAGGTGGGAAAGGCTGATGTGAGCTGCTTCCAGAGCCTTCCTCTCTCCAGGCAGAAGCAGCTCCATCCCTCAGACTCCCCTTGCAGGGCTACTGCTCCAGCCCTTGAGACTCTGCAGAATTCACTTGTCATTAGTGCAAGCTCTGTTGCTGTTGTCCAATGACTTGCATAATAACCTATCTGGCTTACCTATGTGTTTTGACCTGTGGCTTTTTTTAGCAATGCTTCTAATTCAGAAATGAGATGGAAGCACATTTTAGCATCTTCAGTGGCCACCCACCAACATCATCCTTGCAGTTCCAGGTGCCTCTTATAATATGAAAGTTGTTGGAAGTTGAAATGACAGGTACATTTTGCGAAGTTCAGCAGAAGATTATAGGAACACTGTTATCTGAGTAAGAACATTTTAAATTGCTAAGGGATCTTGGAAAATGTGTTAAAACTGTTCTTCATATGTAAAACTTTTACACACACACATATATATATACACAGTGGGTAAGAATGATTTTTTTAAATACTGCTTTTGCTGTGGACCTTGAAAACACTGTGAAACTTACCAATTGATGGCTAATTAATTTTTAAATAGTTCAAAGTTTTCAAATATATAATTTTTAATTTTTAATAGTTCAAAAAGGTTTCAAAACAGATGACTAAAATTTGGGTCTGGACTATGCATGTTGTGCTTTCATTTTGAGAAGTTCTGAGTAGACCTCACTGAAACAGTTGGGGGTTCAGATGCTATTACTGAGTGGCACTGGAATTTCAGGGGCCTTTACTCATTCAAATCTACACTTCAGCAGCTTGGTAAACTCATTATCCTGTAGCATCTGGGACATCTGATTAGCTGTTATCAAAATCCATATTTCCTTCTCAGTTTTCTGACACATTAGTATTCTTCAATCCCATGGTGAAGTTGACTTAGTCCATTTAAAGATTAAGAGATCCAAAGAATATAGTTGTAAACTACAGAAAAATAAGCCAAACCTGTGGGTTTAACACCAAATCAGTCTCTGAGCTGAACACTATGGCTTGCACCACTTGTATTTCTCCATGGTGTGATAATTTCATTGGCCAGACTGTTTAGAAGAATAAATGAATGTGAATTTTACAGATGATCCAAAATGACTGAGAGCAAAATACAGCCACTATGATCTATTATGTATTTATGTCTATTAGGAAAAAAAATTAAAAATTTAAAGAGTTAACTTGTGCAAATTATTTTTCACATACTGCCAGCAAAACTCATGCTGCCATAGGGGGTCAGACAGGCCTTGGAATTCCAGGAATAAATAATAAAAAAAAAAAAGTAAGTAGTTGTTTTATCTTCAATGAGTTATGAATTTCACATCTGAGAGCTTGTGAATGTCTTGGTCTGTATACAAATGCTATGCTTCACCAGGAAGCATGGAATCCTAGTTCTTCAAAGCGATAAGATACAGATGTTTCTGTGCTGGTGATTCATCGCGTAGTAAAATGTCACTGCCTAGAGAACAGCACGGCATACTGAAATTTAATTTCACCTGATTCGCATTTGGAGGGAAAGAAGGAAACATTTTTATGTAAGGAAAAAAAAAAAAAGAAAGAAAGAAAAAGAAGGAAAAAGAAAAAGAAAGAGAAAGAAACAACAGCTGTTTGAAATTTGTAGAGGGGCTTGGAATGTAGCTTTATTTGATGTGTATTGCAGGCAGAAGGCAAGCAAAGAGGTAAAGGTGCAAAAGAGGTCTATGGTACTGTTCTTAAATTTGTCATAAGAACACAGCTATCAGAAACGCATTCGAATGTGATCAAAATTGCATATAGTCCTTTGCCTGTGTTACACAGACAAACACATTTGGGAGCCAGGGCTTTAGAGGCAATATTCTTACTGCTCAAATGCCTCAAGCTGAGTCTCTTAGAATTAAGGTGACTTTAGTTTAGTGCCAGAATGTGGGGTTGTTTTCAAACATGTGCACTCCACTGCAAGTTGCTTTGCCTGCATTTGTGAATGGAGTTCACAGACCTGGGATTCAATACAAAAGTATACTCCATGGTGATCTAGGAGTTTCAGAAATGTGATTTACAGCGAGGGGAATATGTATGCCAGACAATTCAAAACACTGAAGAGAAAGATGTTTCTGAAAATTTATTCTGGTTTTAGGAGCTTGTCCACATGGTTTCAGAGCTTCTTACAGCCTTCTATACTCAGATGTCCAGACATCTTTGTTTCTTCATTTAAACAACAGCCAGGGTGGCCTGTGCATTAAAAGAAGAAGCAAAACAAAACAAAAGAAATACACACATGCACACACACACATATACACACATAACCCCCCCTTTTTTAGAATAAGGGAATTAAATTCACATTTCCACTTCCCAAAAAGTCCCCCATGTGCAAGCCTTGACGAGAAGAAGAAAAAAGTAAAGTGTCTCACTCCTGTTGTAACTATGACTCAATGTAGAAAAAGATTTGAGATTTGTAATCTTGGTTTAAGCATAGAGTTAAATATGATTTCATAGCTCAAGGATGGAGGCACTTACCTGCTGGGGGAAGGAGGAAGGGAAGCAACCTGGATTCTGGCCCCTGCTTCAAGCACTATTTATGCATGTTAGTCAATTACAAATGCAAAACGTGTAGGCAGCCCCTGGGGCAATAACACAGAACTTCCTCTTCAAAAGGAGCACCTATTAGGGTTGCAAATTATCCTCTCTCAATGAATCTTGCTTCCTGTCCAATACAGAAGTATGGCTTCAGCAGGCATGACAGACAGCTCTCCAGCCTGAGATTCACCTTGAGTTGGTGCTGGATGCACTCTTGGGAGATGTGGGAAAGATCTCCGCTGAAAGAGACTGGCAGTGAACATACATCTCCCAGTTCAAGAACAAGTGTCTTATCTACAAGTATGATATTATGCAAAATGTTGGCTGTTGCGCTTCCACAACCTCTGGATGTGTTTCGGGGAGAAAGTCTCTGGGGCTGTTGTGATTCATGACGAGGCTGGTGCATGTTAGGCATGATCAGAAGATGCTTACTTCATGAACCCTCTCAGGATATGCCACACCTGTACATCACAAACAGGCTTTGGTGTAAGGTAGGTTTCAAGATTTTCAGCTGTACAGAAATAGCAGTAGCAATGAGAGGTGCAGTTTCAGAACTTTTAAATAATTTTATCAGCAAAAACATGATGTAGATTTTTGTGGCCATTTAGCATACATGTCCTGCTGTAAATATATCTTCTTGGAATTTTTGTTTCTCTTTTAAACTTGTCCATTGGTGGTATTCTCAGTTATTTTGTGAACCGGCAGCAGGACATAAAACTAGAACACAGAAATCCTGCTCTGCTACAGTCTCTCTGTAAGACATGTAAATATATTTACAATTAAAACCAATATTTTAATGTTGTTGTTTTGTTGAAATGAAGTAGCTGGCACTTAACTGAATTTAAGAAAAATCTTCTCTGATAGTCACTCTATTAAACAGGTTGTTTCTCTGTCATTGACACATATTTATTAGTTCCTTGAGAGGCTTTCCAATAGATTCTTTTTCCATACCTTTATTCTGCTGGCCCCTGTTCTCTTTTATTCTGGGTTCTGTTCCCTCAGGAGACCAAAATCCTGCTCCCTATGCTCTAGTCACCCTGTACTTCCTTCCAAAGAGAATATTTGTCTAAATGAGGTAACAGGAGGTAACATGAGGTAACAGAAGGGCAATTTTTTTTTTGCTATTGTTGTGAATACAATATCATAAATGCATGCTTGTAATTTTTATGTATTCAGAGATATATAAATTATGTTTGCTTTGGATAATGCTAAACAATCCACAGCAAATTAGAGTTTTATATATAGTAGGAAATATACAGAAGACTATAGCAGGAAATTCTTAAATATTTGTATTTAAACTAAAATGGTGAATCAACTTCACTAGACCTCAGTTCAGCAAAGTATTTAAAATATCATTGAACAAGATGCGCAAGTACATTTTAAAGTTTTGTGTAATATGATAGAGCAATTTTTGTAAGTGGGGCCTTATTTGTGAGAACAGTATGACCCAGGTAGCACAGAACAGGATTTTGGATCCTGTTGTGCTTTTGCGGGTTACCTTTTCTCAATTCACTGTATTAGTAGCCAGTCTCAAAAGGGTGTCCAGTCTTAGTACAGATTTACCAAAAAGAACTTCTTAGACTTACTTTTGGGAGAAAAATAGTTTCCAAGTGATAGCATGCTCTTTGATTGTTGGATTTCTTTTTTTTTTTTTCTCTTTGCTATTTGTTACACATCTTGAATTTGGGCGAGTAGCTCCTGTTTTGCTTTTTTCTGTTGGTCATCTAAATGGATCAGAAGCATAGCAAAAATTCAAATGTGTATTCAAATTCTCCTAGGAATATGAAAGTAAAAGATGTCCAAAAACTGTGGGGCAGTGCACATGCAGGAGGGCAGGGATGCCATCCAGCGGGACCTGTGGACAGGCTCAAGAGTTGGGAACTTGCAAACCTCATGAAGTTCAACAAAGCCAAGTGCAGATACCTGGATCACTGCAATCCCAGACACACCTGCAGGCAGAGAAGTGATTGAGAGCAGCCTGCAGGGAAGGGTTTGGGTGTGATGGTTGATGAAAACACCATGAGCTGGCAATGAGTGCTCACAGCCCAGCATGCCAAGGGATTCCTGGGCTGCATCTAAAGCAGCATGGCCAGCAGGGCAACAGAAGGGTTCTACCCCTCTGCTCTGCTCTGGTGAGACCCATCTGGAGCACTATGTCCATCCCTGGGGTCCCAAACATAGGAAATACATGGAACTGTTGGACCCAGTCCAGTGGAGGGTCATGGGTTTGGTAACATGAATGGAGCATGTCTCCTATGAAAACAGGCTGAGAAAGTTGGGGCTGTTCAGCCTGGAGAAGAGAAGGTTTTGTGGAGACCTCACAGACACCTTCCAGTATCTGAAGGAGCCTACAGGGAAGGTGGAGAGGGACTGTTTGACAGGAACTGGAGTGACAGGGCAAAGAGGAATGGGTACACGCTGAAAGAGGGGAAGTTCAGACTAGGTATTAGGAAGAAATTCCTAACTTTGAGGGTAGTGAGGCACTGGCAGCATATGCTGCCCAGGGAAGCAGTCTATGCCCCATCCCTAGACGTGTTCAAGGCCAGGCTGAATGAGGCAATGAGTAACCTGGTCTAGTGGAAGGTGTCCATTCCCATGGCAGGGGAGTTGAAACTAGACTACCTTAAGGTGTGTTCCAACCCAAACCATTTTGTGATTCTGTGAAATGACAGACTTTTTATGAAGAGGATTGAGAGGGGAACAAAAATGACAAATCTCTTCTCCTCTATCACTGTGTTTAGACCTAAACTTAAACAGTAATGAACTGAAGACATTGCCTTATCATAAGATAGGGTTTTCTATATCAATATGAGTTGAGAGCTTTGGCCTTAAACAGTGTTGCATGGTGCAAAAGAATCCAGAGAACCAGAACCCTTCAGAATGAAAGGCTGAGGAGTGCCTCTAGGGAAAATTCCACTTTTTATTTTTTTTTTCACTCATCATTTATTTACAAATACACATTATAACTTTTATATACATTGCACATTTACATGGTAGAAAAGTACAAAACTATATATTTAAATGAATTTATATTTAACTCGCCATGTTTGAAAATATAAAATTGCATCAGAAAAAAAGTATTATGAAAAGCAAGAAACTTGAACTGATAAAGCTTTGATATATCTTTTAGCAACACACCGACTGGGAAAAGAAAACTTTGAAAGCGGTACTGCAAGACCATCTTAAAGGAAACACCTGAAAAAACACTTATGCATGTTACAAAAGAATAAAACAATAAAAAGAAAATAAAACCTTATTCTTATTACAGTTAGGCCTGTAGCTGTTATCAAACTTCATAATCCAATTTCTTTGGGTTCAAAATTTGTATAGTACAGTATAAACTCTCAAGACACTGAGATCATTCATGATCAGAAGTACATGATGTGATCAGAAGTAGATAAAAAGAAGTGTAAGAAGTTTCCTTAAAGATTGCCTCACTTCACCTTGAAAGTATACTTAAGTCAGTTACAACGCCTTTTGGTCAGTCAAGATTCCTTGTAAACAAAAACACGAGGGATCTTTAATGTACAGAACCGGCAAAAAGAAAATCCAATAAATAAACATAACAGAAACTGACATGCAAGTTTGTTAAAGTGGAAAAGAGTTAACATCAGTGAAACGAAGAGATGAGATCATGTGGGTAGGCTCTAAGGAATGGACTTTTATAGTTCACAAGAAAAAAGAAAAGCTTTACTTTACAAGCAAGAGACCTCACAATAAATAACACTGCTCTTCCCGTAACGAATAAATTTCTTCAAAAAACAAGGTGTACGGTCAACCAGACATTTTATGTATAAATTATAAAACATGACACAGTATAAATAAATGTCTACGAGACTCAACTATATGTATACTTTTTTTTCTCCCCAAAATAAATAAGCGTACACTTATTTACAGTACGGATATTGATTTTGTGCCCAATGGCTGTTCCAATAGTGATGGAGGTTTTACCACTCTAGAATGGAAGATATAGGAAAGCTGTAGTCCTGGTCTTCATCTTCCTCTTCATCTTCTGGGTCTTCATTAATTGCTAGATGGGGGAATACAGGGGAGCTGTTGTTTAAATAAGGACAACAACAGCGCAGAAGCAGCTCAGTGCATGTTTTCAAAGCCCTCTGAACAGCCATAATACAGCGTTGCATTTTATGCGACTTGTAGAGAGATGCTCTTTGGCATCTGCTGTTATGCAATAAGGTTTTTTATACATAATCTATGAAGTCATAACTGCAGAAAGTTCTGAAGAATCAATGGCTCAGGTTTTATTGGCAGATTCCTGAAATCAAATAAAAAGCGCTCTGGTGTTTTAGTTTAATTGCTTTGTGTCCTTCATTCAGAGTTAGTAGAGGCAACTGTGCTAAACCAGGTGCCATGTGCTACCTTTAAGCTTGTTCTTTTGGACCAAGTTAAGAGTTTATCCAGGTGTTAATAAAGCAACCAGCAAAGCACACGAGAGCAGACAAAGTCACTAGAATTACAAAAAAGTCACTAGAATTACACTCCTCGGGCAACCCCTTTCTGATAGAATGGCTTGTCCTTGGATCATCCCCAAAACTCCTCCAACTTGAAGGCCAGCTCGTTGTTGGAGATCTATTGCATTTTATCAGCAAACAAAGTATGTGCGTGAAAGATAGATACTTATATTCTACTGTACCTTGAATCAATAAATCAAGCTTTCTTATGTTTAAAGGTGTAAGTCTTCATTACCTAGGTATCGCCTTCAGAAGCCTTAAGTGTCTGCAGAGTTAAAAATCTCACTTACAGTTGCAAGATCCAGAGTGCTTAACTTCTAGAAGCACACCCATGGAGCAAGCTGCCTCTTTCATGGCACACTCGCTTGGGTAAGTAGTGTTATCACTGGCACACACAGCTTCTTCTGACTTGCTTTCAGGGCATAGCTCATCACAGAGGGCACACCGACCTCTGCCAACCTTAAAATCCCACAAGCATTTCTTCCCAGCACTGCATTGGATGTCTTCACAGGATTTGGCTTCTAAAAATATACACAGAATACTAGAGGTAAGTGAAAAGACAAAGCAAAAAGCAAAGCAAAGACAAGCAACCCCCAAAACCTCCCTTTCCCCTGTCAACTGTGAAGAGACAAAGCTCAGATGTAGTAGATGTGATGATACTTGCTGATTTTGCTCAAGCAAATATTCCCTTGGACAACATTGCCTGTCTATATGTGGGGGAGGAAAGACAGCTGTGCCAGCAAAGCTTAGCCCTGGGAATACAGAATTACATTTGCCTATTGTACATGACTTTTCTGCTCCATTTCATGTCAGTGGAAATTCGGCTCCCCAAATTAGTGGTAAATGCAGAATTTGTCAACAGGTCCAGCATTTCTAAATCTATTATTTTTAAACTAATCCACAGAGAGCAGTTTTCTGCAAGATTTGAAAGGGAATTCACCTCAAGCTATGCCAACTATAAGCAACTTGAGACTCCCCCAAATTCCCCCAGTAGTTTTGGGGAGCAGAGACTGCCCTGCAGGTGCTTCATCGTAATACACTGCACTATCTGTCCTTTCTGGAATCACTCACAACAAAGAATGTCAGGTTGCACAGAAATTATTTGCCTATTTTCACCCACCCTCTGTGTCCAAACCTCATAATTATTTCTAAAAAGGAAAAAGTGATCAGATGTTTTCAATTAAGTTAACATAATCTTTGCCAAGACCACTTGAAGACAATTGTTTCCAGGAATCCAGACCCACTAAATAAGGATGTGTTATTACGTTGTAACCACCTCATCATCTATTTCGGGGAGGCTACTTCTCCGGTGGATACTGACGTCAGCACCCACAGCATAACAGGATCAGGCCCTCTTCTCCCTCATCCCTGTTGCAATCTTTTCCAGGACTAAGTTCACCCTGGCTCTCCTCTTCTGGGAGGACAGCACTAACCCAGGCTGCTGAAGTCTCTCTTCCTCCCCAGCACTAACTACATCAGTCCAGTTACACACACACACACACCCCTCTGAAACAGGTGACTGAGGATGCTCCCCCCACTCTCAGTCTCCTCCAAAGACACTTACTGACGCATTTTCCTTCATAGGCTAATCCAATGGATCTTCCCAGGAGGCAGGTAGCTTTCCTCAGGTGGCAGGCGCTGGCGTAGGTTATCCCGTCATTCCCGCAGAGATACTGTTCAGGGGAGGTAGGCTCTGGACAAATTCGATTACATGTCACACAGTAGGCATTGTTGGTTTGGTCAACCACACACGTGGAGCTGCCCGGGCATAAGACATCCCTGCAGGTCTCTGAAATACAGACAGAAGCACAGTGATTAGTAGAAGATACCAGAGTCCCAGTGAGGACTGAATAGGTGACAAGAACAAAAGATCAGATAAAAGCCTTCAGCAGTTCTCATAGTTTAAGGGCTGCTGGAGAATGCTTTCCCATCTCAGGGCAGCTGGTGGAACACAATTGCTGCTAGACTATGGGAAACTCAGTTCAGCTATGTCCCTGTCTGTTGAGCATGGTCTAGTTACTGTCTCCCAGCCTGGTTGCTGTGAGGAAGTAATCTAATGTCTCCTCCTCCCTACGCTCAGACACACACCCTTTGGCATTTGAGGGAGATTGGATTAGATTTGCAAACCTACTTTTGCATTTGCCCTGATACTGGACTTCAAGTTCGGGCTGTTCTTTACATCTGGCTTTGAGAAGGGCGCACTCGTTCCTGTAGGTTTTCCCATCTAAGCCACACACGGGGCCCTTCCAAGTGATATTAGAGCAATCCGGAGCACAAACACACCGAGGTTTGTTCTTCTTGTTCATTTTACATTTCTTCCCGGGTCCACAGTCCACATTCTCGCATGTTTCTGATGGAAGGAAAGAGGCACCACTTTAGTACCAAGCGTGCAGAACAGACCTGGTGTCAAAACTGCTTAAAGAAAAAAAGACACCGTGAACACAGAGCACAGAGCAAAACCACCTTCCCTCCCGTTCCAGGACACACCACTCGAGGTAAATTCCCTCCGCCAGTGAGGGCAGTGGGGCGAGAGAGTCTCTCCCCTCCTCCTCGCCATGTACAAGGCGGCTGGCAGAAATGGGGGTCCCCCCCGCGATCTCGAGGCTGCTACGAGACGCCCCTCAAAGCCCCGACGAGGAAGGAAGCGAGAGGACCGCGCTGCTCCCCTCCAGCTCCCTCCCCCAGACCAGCCCCTGCCGGAGCCGCTCCTCAGCACGGAGCAGCTCGCCAGCACCCCCTCACCTTTGCACGGGAGGCAGTTTGGGGCCCCCCCGTTAAAAATCATCCACTTAAAAAGCGTGTTGTCGTTGACGTCCTCCGCCGTCCACGAGGTGGTCAGGCGGCCGCTCTTGCAGCACTCCTCCTTGCTGAGGTCGGTTTTGTAGAGGACCTGGCAGCGCCCGTTCCGCGCCTGCCGGAGCCAGCAGTTCCCAGCTGCGGGGCGGGGGGCGGGGGGGACACCCAGACGGATCAGTGGCGGCCACCAGTGACCCAGACACAGCACGTGCGCCTTGCCGTGACTTTTACTAGACCGTTTCCTTTTATTTGTCCCGTTTCATAACCC
>VZRM01004130.1:355618-412194 GCA_013397955.1 Grantiella picta | reverse complement strand
ACTTCATGGCCCAGCCCGGCCCGGCTCTGCTCGGCTCGGCCCAGCTCGGCTCAGTTTGGCTCTGGTCGGCTCGGCACTTCATGGCCCAGCCCGGCCCGGTCCAGCACGGCACAGTCCGGTACGGTCCAGCACTGCACGGCTGCCAGGCGTGCTGCGGGGTCAGGCTCACCTTCCTGTGTTCCGTTTGTGTATGTTTTTTAGTAATTGGCCAATACGCTGTTTATCCTGATAGTGTTTTCAGTTATAGAGAGGCGTTTTCAGGCCGTGTTCCTGGAAATGAAATGCTGAATGGGTCGATAAGGTTTGCACATGTGCTTCATGCGTGCATCATCAGGAGATCAATACGATTGCGCTGGTATGGAGATTTGTATCACACCTGTTCTCTGACATCACATAGAAACAGCTGCTGTTTCTTTCACTGTTTTCCTTTTTTTTTTTTTAATTTTCTTCTTTTCAAATGCCAGATATTGGGTTGTAAGTAAGAACATGTCAGGGATATATTATGTAATCAGAAGTGCTTTCTTCTTTCTCACTGTGTGTGCGCCACTCTTTATGAATCCCCCACCTCTTTCTGCTTTGCCAACAATCATATTTAAATTACCAGAAAAACCAATAGGGTCAATCTGTAACTGAATTGTCAGGCAGCACAAGAAAAGAGTGTTGTTTTCAGTCTGACAGGTTTCAAAACTTCTTTCTACCAAGAATTGTATGCATTTTAATATAGGCTTTTGGATGTGAATCCAATCTTTGCAGCTGGCCCTGATCTTGGAATAATAGAGCCTTTAAAAAACCCCTTATATACTAACATCTCAGACTTTCAGAAAGTTCAGATTTGGTTCTCAATTTACATATCTCTGTGTCCTACTTCTAATATGGCCATAGCTACAGCAAACTCCATAATCCAAAATATTATGTGTCTGGCCTCTGAGGAAAATAGCAGCAAAACACTGAGAAGGAGGAAAAATAATCTGCGAGTTACCTTGTCTAACATGTGCCATTAACATACACATGTGAATATATGCACATACACAAATATATAGACACATACATACATATGCATATGTGGAATATTTACTTTGTGATAAGTCAGTATTCACTGTACTAGTATAATTTATTACATTTTATACCTTTCCACTCAATGTGTTGCCTCTTAACAGAAGAGTGGTTGCTTGTATGAAGAATGGACCAGCTTGGAACCCTCTCTTTGATACGGAACATGTCTGCAATAAAGTTTTTCAAGGTTGTGGATGGGACTTCAGGCCAAAACTGATTATTTGGAAGGGATCTGGATTTTGATGGAGTGAAAATGTGAAGGCCTATCCTGGCAATCACCAATCTAACATTCAAGGGAGCAGAAAAATACTCGGACACCCTCCTGTGGTCCTGGATGTATGTATGCATCATCCCATGCAGTTTCTCACACAACTGGCCTCTCCCACAGAGAAGTACTCAAATAAAGATAGAACGTCCTCTTCTGGTAGGAGAGAAGACTTGTTACCTTGCTTTGTTTCCATCTAATTGCACTGATTATCACAAAAAGAAGGGCCTGTTTCTGGAAAACTGCAATTTTACGTAGTGTCCCCTCATTTGCATCTCAGATATTAGATTTAAGGACACTTCTTAGTACCATTGCATTGTTCCATTTGCAAAACTTTCCCTCCGTGTCTTTTTTTTTTAAGTATAGGACAACGCAGTCCTTCAGCAACCTTTTCTGTAGAAATTTCTCAGCAAAAGGTAGCATAAAAAATTGTATTGCAAAAGTTAATTTCTTGATCTAACCAACACTTTTTGTGAAAAACAAGCAAACCAGTTGCTGATAAAGCTAAGCTTTAAAATATGTGAAATGAATTCTTATATTGGGTATTGAATATATGTGCTATTACACTGAAATTATTCCTACACATCAGTGAGACTATCAAACATAGAACTTGCATTGCATGCTATTGGGGTGTGTTGTGCTTATCAGGTAAGTACTGGTTTGTTGAACAGTTGTTTTTATCTTTTTTGTTAAGTTTACCTAAGAGGTTATGTGTGTTTCCAGGTGGTGGGCAATGGATTGGATCAAGAGGTAGTAGGGATCTACCTAATAAGTAACACTGGTAAAACTGTTCATTCTAGTTGAATGAAACTGCAGAAAGGTCATGTAGACAGGTAGTTCATGTTTTAGGTTGGATACAATTGACCCAAACTGACCCCTTCCTTACCTTTTTTTGGTGATTCAGGAAGTGATAACAGAATTGTGTATCCCTCTACAGTTTGATGGTTACTTATGTTTTATTGGAAGTCCAAACATGACGAGCTGTCTTAGACACCTCAAATACATTTTCTTGTCTTGTGCTGGCAGTACCATGGACCAGCACTCACAAAGTGCAGCAAGTGTGATTATTCAGTAACGTGGTGTGGTGTGGCAAGATGAAGTTTATGTGTGAGTGGAATGAAAACACATTGTTAAGTTGCAAAACTTTCTGGGTTATTGAAAACTTGGACAAAAGTGCGAAATTCTGGTAGAAAGTGGTTTTGGAAAAAACTGTACGGAAACAAAAACATTAACTATCTGAGGAAGTGAAATAAAAAATTATAAAGGAGCCCACTGATCTATTGCTTTACTGGTTTGTTGATGAGATGCTCCTCTATATAATTCCAGACAATATAAAACAACTAGAAATGTGCAACAGACCATGGAATTTCTAGGGCAGAAAACATCCCTCACCTTGTTGGGACTGCAGTGTTTTCAACAGCAACAGGAATTCTGACATAGATTCTAAATGAATTTTCGAAAACTTAAAAAAATATTTTAAAAGGGAAAGAGAATGTATTTCTTGTGGGAAACCTGCTCTAAATTGTTCTTAGGGTGCTACTATTGTAAAGAAATGCCAGAAGGCCAGCGGCTCTAGAAAACCCATTTCCGCATAAAGGCTCAAGAAGTGGCATAGTGGGAGGGAGAGAGCAAAGCTGTCAGGCAGAATAGTCCCTGGAAGGCCATTTCAACCTTTGGCTGTCTTAAGTTGTGTATTAAGTGCAGAATGGCTCCTGCCCAGCTTCCTGACAGGCAAATTGCCTTTTCTCCTTCCATGACTCTGCCAAGTGAAGCTATGTCATTCTTGATGACAAAACTTCAAATTTTTGAGTTGTAATTATAGATGAGGAGCATAGTGCTTTAGGATTGGCGGGGTTATGTGTGGGTATTGTGCTTTTAAGGTCTGGAACATTTTGTATGGCAGACTTCAAGAGACATGTCAGTTGGCAATTAGTTGCAGCTGAACCAGGACTGGAGACTAAACCAAAGATAAAGTGAGGAGAGACATAGTTTGTAAATAACTACAGTGAAAATTAAGTAAATTTCTGCCATTACTTTGTGTTTCTTCTTGTTAGTTTGATTCTATTAGAGTTAATGTGAAGGGCATATCTAATTATTTGGAAGTGTGGAGTCACATAACTCTCTAATCCAAAAAAAGGCTGTGTTTGACTGGATTGGAGCTTAATGGAAAAAAGAAAAAGCATTGTTAAGTGTGATAGCCAACTGTGACAAGCTGAATATAGAAGGCAGAAAGGGCAACAAATGGACAATTTCCAGCTCAATCCATGTATCTGGTGATGTACAGGGTCTTGTTTCTAGACTAAGAGTCTAGGTGCTTGAGTGAGTCAAAGTTACAGCCTTGTTAGGGACAGATCATTAACTTCCTGTTGTGAAGTTTATATTTACATTATTTCCCACCAAGGAAAAGGATCAGTTTAAATGGTTTACTTTCAGATATTAATGGAACCAAATGGATTTTAGACTGCTGTTTAGTCAGTGCTAGCTTACTGGGACATTATCACAGTTGTCCTACATGCTACATATTGGTAAACTTCAAGTGCTCCAAATGTCATCTTCCAGTACTGCCTTAGACATGCTGGTGAGAAGAGAAATGAGCTAGATATCAGCAAAAATGATTATCTGAATGTGGCTAACTGTGGAAAAGGATTTTGGGCAAGTTAAGGCCATGGCTATAATGGAAGCAAAGAAAAGCTTTTTTCCCAGTTTTAGTGAGCTGCTTTATTTTATGAGCAAACAAGAAGCATATTTCAGTATCTGGAGCATCATCACACATGTGTCACATCTCAATCAAAATTTTCAGTCCATTAAATAGCACAATTTTGCTATCACAAAATCAACAGTGAATTTCCAAAATTATATTTCAGTACTAATTGAAGCTATTGTGCTATATTAAGTACATGGCACTGCATGTACCACTGTAGACTTGTCCTGCTGCAGTGCTAGATAGTGGTGTCTGTAGGCCATCTAATGTCTTCTTTTGAAGTCAGACTTTTACAGAATAAATACAAATATTAGCTATCAGTATGGGAAGGATAAGGAGCCCAGGGTAATTTATGCTTTCTTTTGGGACTTATTGCATAAATTTCTTTGCAGTTGAGGCCCCGCATGTATCACTTGGAGTTTGTTGGCTTCACAGTATATACATGGGAGTTGTCTCCCTTCAGCAGGGCTAAAACTGGCATCTTCCTAAAACTCCCCAAAGAAGGGAGTCTAGTGATCGCTGTAGATCCTGTTCTGTCCAGTAAGGTGGTTAGTTTGCATACCCTTTCTTCTACACTTGATCACGAGGTGACTTGAGGAGTCACAAGTCATGGATAGAAAGATACATATCCAGACTGCCAGTCCTTAGAGTGTGGTACCCTTTCTCCCTGGATGTCTGGGTAAAGAGGTGCATCTTCTGTACCCCAGGTAGCAAGTTTAATCACAGGTTTGCAGGGCAGTCCAGAATGTGTGGGTTTGAGCTTCTGCTTTCTTATGTCTGCTTTCTTATGCCCTGACCCTTGCCTCTTCTCATGTTCAACCTAATCAGCTCTGGTTTCCCGCCAGTCACCAGAGTGGGAAGGATGTCTGTGGGGCCTCAGACTCTGAGAACTTGCTTGTCTTTGTACAAAATTATTGTGGGATTAGGAGGAGTAAGCATGGAGATATCTGCATCTCAGATGAAAGGGCTTGAGAGGTATAGGCAGGAAAAAGGCTTTAGCCATTTTTCTGGGTGATGGACCTTTCCTGTGTAACTCCAGCTGCTGCTCCAGAAGTGTGTGGTAACACACCTGGTAGCCTTGTACAAATAATCTGAGTACACTTGAACTTCACAAAGGACATTAAATGTCTTTGTTTAGGCACAAAACAGCATGCCCAAAGACATTTGGATAGCCTGTGGAACAGCAGAGATAAGCCCCAAATCTAAAACTAAAACTGTCTCCACTGGCCGTTCTTTCTTGCCAGTGCTGTGTTATCTTAATATGCGTGCAAAAATACTTGGATTTTCCGCATGTTTTAAAATGTGAAATTCTAAAGAAAAGCTGATTATTAAAAGAAAAGTTGTTTCATTAATGCCTCATAAAATGCAGACATTGATTATTTGGTCTATACTAGATGTTTGCTTTTTATTTATATCCATTACATTTACCACTGATTCACTTTTTTTTTTTTAATAAAATCATTATGATGTTTGCTCATGAAGTTTGCCCTACTTTCTTTCATAACAGGCAGTAGAGGGTGACAGTAGTTTGGCCCAGAGTGCAAGTATTCCATGTTCCTAGCATCTCAGTTCCACCCTAATTGCACAATCTTAAAAGTCCCCGTTTCCGAGATTAAACTCAATCTGTTTCTAGTGCCTCACTCACCGACCATATCCTGCAGAGCTAATGGAACTTTCTGAGCATCCTTCATAGTAACCAAAAAAAATTCTGTGGTGATGATGGTGAAAAGGCAGGATAGTATTCTTTCCAGGTTTGTATATAAGGAAGGCCATGTCTACAAAAGGGGAAAGTCACAAAATTGATCTGTCAGAACACCCAAATACCTTCTAGCCTGAATGTTAAAATAGTGCTATTCACTATGTAGAGTCAAAAGCAGCAAATCTGTGAGGTTTGGCAGGTCCCTGCTCCTCTGTAACGATGACAGTAATGGTTAACTCAAGGATGCGTTAGGACTCACACCCCTCACCAGAGGTTCTCATGAGTCTTTGTATGTTATGGTGCCTCACCTCAGTGAGCTAGTAGTGTTGCCAAGGTCAAGTGTTCTGAATGTACTTGTGCCACAAGCCTTGACTCAAATCACCTTAAACAAGTAGTTTTTAATTCATTTGTCTTTCTTTCCTACTGTCTGGTTTCTGAGATGGCAATCAGATTTTCAAGTCTTTTTGCAGAACAATGTAATTTTTCAATTAATTTTTTTTAAATGAAAGTGGAGATTCTGGTAAGATCTGAATTCCAGTATCTAGCATTTTGAGAATGTCTATGTCCTTGACAGAAACACTAGATTTTCCAACCAGGAAATTTAGGCCTGGATGGTATGGGGCTGTGCTGTCTCTAAGAAATTTGAAAACACAATAGCAAAAGTAGCCTACTTTGTGGAAATGTGATTGTTAGAGTAAGACACTTATGTAAGACATAGGGGTAAATAATGGAATAATTAGAACCTCTAGAGAGTTCTGTAAAGTAAAAAATCAAACCAAACTTGTGTTATTAGATTTCCTTTGGTATTCATGGTATTTTGGCAGAGAAAAAAAATTAAAAGAGTTCTTATTTGCAAACAGATAGTAAGGGAGGTTTTGAGGAACAATTGAAAATTTGAAACCTTATTATTTTAAAACAATGTTCACTACTCCAAAACAACTTATAGCTACAAAGAATTCACAAAATAAGAGAGACCTCTTGAGGACTAAGAATGAATTCCAATAGCTTGGTTCTTCTTAGATGTCTTTGATGCGTGTGTAGTTTACCTATTGATAAAATAAAAGGGAAGGAGAATAAAGAAAAGCATTCCTGAGAAGACCTAAGTCAAACCCGATTTCACATTCATTAAGTGGAAAGAAAGTCTACAGCCCAGTTAGTGCTTTACCCACAAAATTTTGAAGCATGCTTTAGTAACCCGCTACTATTAAAACACAAATCCTTGAAAGAATTAATTCTGAAGTATCTCAAAGATGAAGACATAACAAATCTAGACAGTGAGAGAGTAATTTAAGCATCAGACTCAGTGTGCTATTTGGCTCAAACCACAATATCCCAAAATTCAATAGAGCAAGTGAAGTAACTGACTCTTTTGAGGAAAATAACAGCATACAAACGTGTAACTTGCAGTGTCTGGAACCATTTAAAAATGAAATAAATATACTGTTTTTATCCAATCTTGTTTAAAGATACACAATTTTTAAGATCTTCTTAAACCCTCCTAAAAACTTCATTTTTATCCTGTAGCAGGACATTAGCAGGTAATTCTTGTCTTATTCCAGGATATTATATTAAGAGTACAATATGAGAGTGTTGATTATATTGAACTTGTTAATAAAAAAAAATCCAAAATGTAGTTGGATTATCTCAGAATTAAAATCATATTATTGTCACAGAAAAAGGAGATTAAATTCTGGACAAGTTTCAACCTCAAGTTAAAAAAAACGGTAGCAACTTGACACATAGATGAATGATAACAGATAAGTTATGCCTGGACGTGGGGAGAGAAGCTAAATAGTAGGGATTTATTTGCAATTACTTTTTTGTCTTTCTAGTTTTAATGTTATGTTTAAAGTGATAGAACGTTTGTGATTCAATTACAGCAGTGTTCTTTTAGATGCAGAAACAAGATTATCTTCAAACCTAATCTCTCTTTTTTGAGCATTCCTGTTCAGACAAGATGCACATGCAGAGGTGATGTGTGTTACTAGACCAGGACCCATCACTTTCTCAGTTACATGGCTCTTATACATAGACTGATATTTAGGTCATGCATTTCTACAATAATTTCTTTTTTATGATGTAAACATATTTTATCTTACATGGTTCTTTTATTCGTCAGAGGAGAAGAGACATCATTTAGCGCTTCCTTTTGTTTTAATATCTTAGAATCAGACAAATTTTTGTGTTCCATAGGCAGCAAATTTAGGCTGAGAAATGTTTGTAGGAGGAGTTTTGAAGGCTCAGAGACATAGACAGAGAAAAGGATAACATTTAGGGGCTTTATGCTTCTTAAATTGCTCCTGCAAGAAAAAATAATGGTGTAAATGAGGGGCTGTACCCCTGTATTTGGACAAGGACAATTAGCACTGCACTGAGGCGAAGCACACTGCCTGTTTCTGCAGCTGATTAGACTTGTCCTTTCGGCATAACCCTCTAGTGGAACTGGTTGGGATTTCAGCCACATGTGGAAATGTCTCCAGCATTCCCTGAGTGGTGTGCCACCAGGGATGCTATCTCCTAGGACCACTCTGATAGCATTCAAGCTCTGGCACACTGAAAGGCTTTTCAGAAATATGCTTAACATGCAGCAGTCCAGTTCCACTGTTTCTGTTGAGGTAAGTGCTCCCATCTAGTCCGTGGGAATCCCAGGGGCTGAGGTCTATCACGTACTGTCCGCTCCAATGTCCTGGCTCAGCCCAGCTAACTCGTGCCACACAGCAGGTGGTTGGTCTGGATTCCCTCATGAAGCCTCACCTTCTTTGCTGTTGGTTTCTGAGATTTGGTGGCCATTTTCCTTTTGTGGAGACAGCAAAACATAACAAACTTTCATTCAACTGAATTCCCCATTAAAAAGTAAATAAAAATCACCTGCAGAGATCCTAAGAGAAAGGAAAAATGGGAATTCTAGAGGATTTTTTCAGAGAGATGGGTGGTGGGGCATTCTAATGACAGTTCAGGTTGTCAGTAGGTACTTCTTTTGATTCTCTTCTCCAGGAATTTTACTGAATCACATTTTCACACTATGATGACACCTTGTATTGTTCTTGGAGTGCCTTCCTTTCCCCAGGTATCTTCTCTAAGAAAAGCTGGATTTTGATGTGCAAAGATCAGTTGTTTTCAGGAAATAATTGTTACCTCTGACTGGGTATGTTAGCTACTACCAGAGTTAAAGGGTTTATTCATCCCATTATGAAGAGTTGGGAAATAAAGAAAGGGGTTTTATTTCTCCTGAGCCTCAGGCAGTTAAGTTTTTTGCAAGAAAACCTTCAGGAATCCTCTGCTAAGCAATAAGGTGTTGGATATAAATGGACTAACATTGTATACATAATGTCAGTTTGCAAAGAAGACAGATGGATTTGGGGTTAAAATAGAACATAACAGTTGGAAAATCCCTACTGGTCTTTCTTGCGGCATTCTAAGAAACTAATCTAATTTGTTTTCGTCTAGGTCACTGGAAATTTACAGTAATGATAATATACCTTCATGTCATAATCAGGGTGTAATTATGAATTAAATATTTAGTCCTGAGCTATTTTGAAGCACTGCTGTCTAATACAGAAGGTGCATCAGGTAGCTGCAGGGAAAATACAATCCCTGACACTTGGATTGTCTGTCTGATAACCCAGATGAGGGAGGATGCACCTGTGCTGCGCTGGTGCTGGAAAGGGAGCCTGCCTCTGGGGAGAGGGGGAACATGCTATCATATCCCAGTGCCATCCCGTTCTGGTGGTGCATGCTGAAAGACTGCACAAACAGCTTTTGCCTTTTGACTGTTTTCCTCAGCTGCTTGTCAACAGTGGGGCAGAAAAGAAGTGGAGAAGTATGAGTATCTGTGTAGGTGAGGGTCCAAACAAAGTAAATGGGGGCATGGAGTAGCTTTTCTTTTTGGCCCTGAAGTCAAGATAGACTGTGGCTGTACTGGCAGCTGCAGCTCTGCTGTTGATTTCTGTCCCAAGCTGCCGATGCCCACAGTTCTTTTCCCTCTCCCAGTGAGGTACTCATTCCAGGGCTGTTCAGGGTTTTTATTCTCAGTCTAACTTGTATCAGTATTTTTAGATTTCAAGGAACCCTTGCAAAGTAGCTGTGCAATTTCTTCTTATCATTCAGGGATGTAGAATGACAGGCTTGTAGTTACCTATGCTGTCATCTGTAGAGGTGTAACAGTGAAACTTCTGGCATAAGTCACCCATTTTACAGGTAGGTCAGCAATTAAAAAAAATGCAAGAAACTGGTCAATGAACAGACTTTACAGATGCAATGCACAGCCAGGCATGACAGGTATAATTAACACTTCAACATTACCTAGCCACCTATATATTTCATTATGCAGAACTTGTAAAGGGCCTTGTGGAAGCACCATCTGCTGATTTCCAATAAAATTGCAAATGCCGTGGAAACTTTCTGCTGCTGGTTCTGTGTTGAAATGGGCTCAGTGCTAAATACTAACCTTCCAGCTTGGATCCAGATTTGAATTGAAATGTGTTGTTTATGTTGTGCCATATTTTGCAGTGTACTTTTCTTTCCTACACAAGTTAGTGGAGAAAAACTACTACAACCTGAACTTCTCTGTGCTTTCCAGACCATCCTGTATCATCTATCTGATACTTTTAATAATGACTCTTTGTGATATTTATAAACATCCTAGGAGACTCCACTTCCTGATTACTTACACGATAATTATCCAAAAACAAACCACCTAGGTCTAGTACAGGGCCAAGATACAGTATGCCAGCTGACTATACTAGACTCAAAAAGCAGTGACTCATTTACAGACTTGTTCTCCACAGTCATTAATAAGCTTACAGGAAAAAAAAGTCAAGGAAATAGTGGTTGAATGGATTTTCATAATCCTTTTTATGTAGAGTGACATGGAATATATTAAACCCAGAAATAGTGGAAGGGATGTGATATTTTCCTGTACTGAATCATATTTGAGAAGAACCAGGGCATCTAACTGCATTATCAGATTTCTTTTTATGTATGAACAACTCTGCTTTATCTTACAGGATTTCATCAGAGGAGCTCAAGAGAGCAACATGCATTGTGCTTCAAAGTTAATGAGAATACCCTTAAGTAATGGTGAGAGCCACTTCAAAACACTGCAGAATAATTTTACGGGATAGGTAAAACATGACTGTCTTCCTCAGACTAGTTGTATAAATAAAGTTTGTGGGACTATTCATGTGAGTAGAGTGAGAAATATTTGACCCATGATCTTCCATATCAAATATCTTTATGTATTATTAACAATCTATAAAGCTGGACATAAAAATGTGACTTCTTAATGCCAAACTTATGTCATGTGGAACAGGAAGAGAAAGAACAGAGTCTTTCCTATATTGTTTGACAAGACCTTTTCCAATAAACTTGTAAGTGGCCCATGGCCATAGGTGCAGATTATAAATTAACTTGCAGGCAGGTGTTTCCGTGGCTGCAGGGAAACTGGTGCCAGCAGGTATTCACAGACTGTGTCCACAATATCCACACTAAAAGTGTGTGCCAGTGCTTGCAATAGACAGCTAATGGAAGAAAACTTGTGATGCTGGAATAAATTTTCTATCCACTGAAACTAAAACTGGAACCATAAATATTAGAGCTGGAAGATTATATTTGATCTCTGCCACCATTAAAATTCCTATCTCAGATGTTCTGCTTCTGATAGTCCTGTTTCAATATGTAAAAGCATAAAAGGTAGCATTTTTCCTTTTTTTTTTTTTTTTGGTTCCTCTCTCTGTCTCTCATACACATGAAGATAAAGGTTAAAAGAAGGGGAAAAAATTCAGTTCTTTGACTGGGACATAGAAATTACGATTCTGACTGGTTTGGTGCCTGCAGTAAAATACCTCTGACAAAGATCAACTCTACCAGAAGCTTCTAAAAAGGATCAAGAAGCCCCAGAGCAGACAAATGGGGAATAATGTGACCACAGAAAGATTGTCAATTGAGGTAGTGATTCAGTGGTCAGCCTTGTGTCTGAGCTATGCATTGATGCTCTCGCTCTTACAGAGAGGGGTCTGTCTGCCATATGTAACTGTGGCAATTTTGACTTGTCACAGAGTCTAAGCCTTTTGAATTCTCCTAAATTCTTTGCCTCATTTTTTACCTTGTAGTAATGAGTTTAACACTTAAATAAGCAGGTCTTTTCATCACTCCTAAAAATAACTCCTATTTTGATGGAAATGTGAATTAGAAACGTAATCTGGGACCACTGCCATTTAGATTCTTATCTCTGATCATTTCCAGCACTGAATTTTCCAGAGAAGAGTGTGGAGAAAGCTGTGATGTATGGCACAAAATGTTTGGAGTATCAGTTGGAAACATTTGGAGTGCCATGCTTCGGTGATGCTTGTTTGTCACTGTGAGCTGCCCAGCGTGTCTATGTGTCAAGGCAGGTGGTGCTGATGGAGGGGGGAAACAGGGGGATTTTTGGCCCCACTTTCTTCACCAGCCATCAGGGATTGCAGTGTCCCAAGTGCTCCAGTGGCAAGGGAAAGGGTCCCTTCCAAAGACCAAGTGTTGTCCTCCTTGCCAGCCGATGTTGGTGTCGGAGTGATGTTTGACGCTGGCACGAGGCTGGGCAGCAGCAGAGCTGGGTGAGCCACACTTAGGGCTATGTTATAGGAGTATCTCCTTTTAAAATGGGTTGCCTTTTAAATTTAATGGTCTCCTTGTTGTTTTATGAGGACAAAGGGTAAATAAGATTATTTTTGTTTGTTAGGAAATTGCCTAGTGACCATCTGTGAGCCTCATTATGGCAGCCAGGGTTCAAATTTAGAGTAATGGATATCTTTTAATTGTCATATCGCAACATCTAAATAGACCAGACAGTTGAAGGGTAAGAAAAGCAGCAGAAAATGCAAGCAAATAGGAGTATTCAATTTACACCCTTAACACCATTTTATTTAATGGTGTATGCTTGCACTGTGACTGCTGGTTTTATTTATTTCCAGGCTAAATAATCCTAACATTTTAAGGATATAAAATCCTTCTCATGGCTGAACATTCTTATCAGTTGTCTCCAGTCACTTTCTATTTCTGTTAAATGCTTCATTAGGTGGAGTAATCAGAACAAAACATAATATGCACCATGAAGACATACCACTTATTTGCATAAAAGCATTCAGATATTTTCAGTAATATTCCTTATTACTTGCTGACCAAGGCAGTTGGAACAGATGTTTCCCCTGAGCTGTACACAATGACATCTAACTGTTTTTCTTGAGTGTATGAGCAATGCAGAAGTGGTTCAAATTATGCTTGCCATTGTGTATTGCTTCCTGAATTAGTGTAGTAATTTTATTTATTATTTGCTCATGCTCTGCAAAAAACCTCATGTGTTCCACAATGGGCTATGTTAATGGGAATGGTGGAAGGCTACCCCTCTCTAAGACTGCAAAAATGGTGCCTTTTTAATGAATATTTTGTTATTCTAATGGATACTGTTATTATTAAGAACAGTATTTATTATTAAATTATTATTAAACTTTCTTTCCTGCTTTTTTTGGACATGGAGAACTTTCCAATAGCTAGGAATGGCTATAAAGAGCCAAGACTTGGGAGGTTGTGTAATTACTACATACTTCTCATCTTTCAAAAGACAGGCTTATCTACAGACTGCCATTCTGCATGAACCAAACACTTGGGCTTGGTAACTGACTTCTGCTTCCCTTTCCCTTTCCTGGATCTTTGCCTGGGGGACCATCAGCCACACTTTCCATGCTGATTGCTAAGTGTGACTTTCTTCTGGCCCTTTTTAAACAGACATTTTGGGTAGTATAAATGTTAATAATTTAATAGACTCAATCCAGCAGTTCCTAAAGCTAATGCAATCATAACATTGTGTTTGTAAAACAACAACAAAGCCAAATGCATTCAGTCCTGAAGCTTTTGTTGCTACATACAGATGTGATTTAAACCTACCCTCACCAGCTCCCAAATGGTACATAACAAATCAATAGCTCACATGTTCTTGTGGGATAGTTGATCTGCAGAGATCAAGAATACAGTATAGCACAGATAGCACTTCTTGTCACAATATTTGTGCTTTTAATTTTTTGAGAACAATTTTGTTTGTGGAAATGATTATTGAAAAAATGAGTATTATTGTGGTGTGTTTTGTACCTTATTGTCAAGGAACAGAGTCCCAAGTCAACTTCTGCACCTGCACATACCCTTTATTTAATGTTTTGAGGCACAATGAAAAGAAACAACGCTGCAGTGTCCCATATTGAGATGAATGGAGCTGACTTCGAGGCAGTACAGACCTGTGTGAAATGAGAAAGTTTGAGGGCATTGTGAACTTTTATAGAGGATCAGAAGAAAGCTGTTTGGCACAGGTGTTTCTGTAATTGTGATACATTGGAAAATTTCAGCTTGTTCAAGGGCACTTATGCTGTGGCTCAGCTGTTCTAACTCATACTGAAAGGACGATGTGGTGTTTTAGTGCTAGCACACTTGGTTCTGTAATATAAAACAAGTAGGAAAGGAAATATTAGTTAAACCAAGATGGTGCTCTTTCCCCTCCTTTCTCTTATTTTTTCTTCAATTTTTTCCCTCTTTTTTTCTTCTTCATTTTTTTTCTTCTCCTTTTTGTTTTATGAGCTTTTATCCTTTCACATAGAAAAGCCACAGGCAGAAACAGTGTCATGACAAAGAGACTGGAGTGGAGAATAGCCAGATATTTTCTAACACATCTGCTTCTTCCTGCTGTTCATATTCATATGCCACTTAATTTCCCTGGGCTGGGAAGAATAAAGCACAACTGCAGAGGGATAGACCAAGGTGGCAATGTTTTGAACCTCTTCCACAGCACTGGAGTATGGCAGTATAAGTCAGTCTTTTGCTCCATGATTTGCAGTTTGTTCCTGTGTTTTTAAAGGAAAAAAGTCTTGAACTGCAAAGTGATTGGGTTGCGGAGAACTAGTTTGAAATCTGTTGATACTGTACTGTGTGCCCCTGGTGATCTGAATTAATTTCAAAACAGGCCATGACATTAACATTGCTATTACCTAACCTGTCTATATATAGGACAATAGTCTTATTTTACATGGAAAATGAAGACATGCTCCTTGCCTACATGACAGTCTGGTCTGCCCTGGAAAAGATATTTATACAGACTGCACTCTGAGCTTTCAGTCTGATGTTGTGGGTGCTGGCTCAAGAAGACCTCTCTGAATAGTCAGTCTGACCCCCTACCTGGCTGGCTTCTCAGAAGATAGCAGGTCACTCTGCAGTGTGTTTTTTCTAAATGAGGTTTTGCATCTGTAGTCACTTAGGCATTTCCACAGCAGTTCAGGAGAAATTTAACAGCGAGTGGTAGACTTTATTCCTAGTAGGGCAATGAACAGTGAAGCTACTGAAATACACTTTCTCACTGAGCAGTGTTTTGTGGTTAGATTCCCAAGTGTCTAATAAGTTAGTGACTCATGCCACAAGCTTTCCAGGGACACTGATATGAGCTATTTTCTCATTCTTGCTATCTGTTTTCATGAAGCTCATAAACACTTTACACCTCTGAAAGTAACTCCTCTCTGCCATGTGGCTTAATTAAGTGGGATAATGGCTTCAAAAGCTTTGAAGGATGGCCACAGTCAGTGAGAGAGAAATACACAAATGCATAAGCACATGTGCAGACACACATTCTGTGCATTACATCCACAGAATGCTGTGTATGTAACACACACCATAACCAGGCCAGTAAGTCTAAGAAAAGGAGGCCAAAATATAGAAATGGCAATGAGGAACAAAGCTGGTGAAACAAATGAAGTAAATTCTGTAATATAGGCAAAAACTTTAGTCTGATCTGGTTTTCCTATGTTTTGGGTTTGTTAGTTTGTTTAATTAATCTTGATGTGTCTGTAGTAACTTCAATGTCATTCATTGTCTTATTCACAGTGGTAAAAGTGTCAGTCAAACCCAGCAGGATGAACAGAATATCTCTTGGCAAGGGATTCTGCTGTAACCATCAGTGGTGTGATATACAAGAAAGGTACTTTTATCCACAGTTTCTATATAAAATCCACAATTATTTTGGAGGCCAAGGTTTTTGCAGGAACTCCTGTGGCTAGTTTATGCCAGACACCATGCAAAAGAAGAACATTAGTTTTCTGATTGTAACATTCATGCTACTTGCTTACACTTTTCATTATTCCTAGAGTGACCCGTGACAGACTTTGTACAATGTTTGGAATTACTATCACCTGGCTTTTATTTTAAAAAGTCAGGCTTTTAGTATGCATGAATTGGCTTGCCTCCTGAGGGAGAGAAAGATGAAGAGGGCAGTCATTTCAGTGATGATTTCAGGATATAACAAATTGCACTTTGGATGTACCTTTGTAGTTAGTCTAGACTAGTAGCTCAGATGAGATACACTGTGTTTGAATTGCTAATATGTGAAAAGATGAATATCACCTACAGCCTTGTTGATTGTGTCAAAAAGGTCTTTCTCAGAGACTGTTATGTTTCATTTGGCTTGAAAATTCTTAATGCTTACAAAGTACCTACCAGTTATAACATGCTTGGAGATTTTATAGCTTTCCAAAGATTTGCAAAAAGTGCTGACGATGGAAGAATGCCTGTTGTTGATGTTGGTTCTACTAGGAAAATGTTAATGTTGGTAGCATGTTCTGCTTGTTGCATAGCTTCACGGTGCCTTTAGTGATCCCATTTCACAAGACATTCATGGTACCCCAGTGTTTCTAGAGTTCTGTCATATGTTATTATGGGTATGAATGGCTGAGTAGTACTTTTCCCAAAGGAGAGTTCCAAAGTGTGGAAACTCTGAGAGACTGGTTTTTGTCACAGTGTTGTCTGTCCTTTAAACAATGTTTCTCATTAGATGGTTCCATAAATCTTCTTAGAGGAAGGTGATAATATCTTTACACAGCACACAGAAGGTAACATCCATCTTCCATTTCTGTCTCATGATTCATACCATTTGTATGTGACGTTTCAGTCTGGTTAAAGGCTGACAAGCATAAAATTGGACTTTTTCTAAAAAGGTAGCAAGCTTTCTTAGTTATTCAAATCAGACAGAATAATAATGTGTTTACGTAACAAGCACTTATTTTATCAAATTTCCTGTATTTTCTTTTTAAAGATCATCACAAGTAAAATTGTAACACCACTTACACATAATTTAAAATAACTTAAGTTAATAACAATAGCATACCACTTATTAAGCCTGTAAAAACCACAGATGATTGTTAATCTTACCACTCATGATAAATTGAACTTTTCGATTTCTACTCCTAGCTTTTCTAATAAAGAAGAAGAGCTAAAGACCAGCCATTCCATATGATTTCAATAGGCAACCCTTTCTGGGATGGGAAAGATGTTATTTTCTATTCTTATTCCTTTAGCAGACGTGCATGTAAAAAGGCTACGACTTATTTTATGAACGTGTTGGTGCACACATCTGTTCATTTAACTGTAGTGTACTGTTGTTCTACAGCTATCTTCAGAGCATTACATTAAAGCAAAATCAGTCCTGCAAAACCAACTCATTCAATTTGTTTATTTCCTCTCTCTGAGTTTTCTTCACTCCTGTATCTGTCTTCTAGACTTACTGGCTTATTTAAATTCACTCAAAGTTGAAGTGTATTGTCAGACATTTTTGGGCACTCCATGAGAAAAGTACCCTGGTGTATTTTACATCCAGATGAATATGGAAAATTAACATTTTATTTAGTCCAGTGAAGCTACATAGCAGCCTGACTATAAAAATACTTTCCTAAAAAAACAAAAAATGTAAAAAATCCAAAATTGAATTCAATATCATACAGTAAAATCAATGCCAACTAGTCTGTAAGTGGGTTCATGACAATTCAGAGATCTATGTTGTGAGATTTCAATCTAGTAAAGAGTTACAATAGTACTAAGATATTTGCCCATGGGCCTTTAAATAGATGCAAATGTTGTTGACCTTCTTGTGTCCTCTTGTATGACCTGGCAGGAATATTCTGGAAGAATCAACGAACATTAGTAAAACCAGGGAGAGAAATCTGACCTCAGAGATGAGAAGCATGTTGTGAATGCTCTGATAAAAAGACAGGGAGGCAGACAGAGTTCACATATAAAGAGCTTCATGGAAGGAAAGCTGCAGGCAAAATTGAAAAGAGAATCCAGAAAAGCCAATTAGGAAGAAATATCAGCATTCACACTGAAGCAGGAGAGAAGGGACAAGGAGAGAAGCTATATGTATGGGGAATGGAAGGCACACAAAATCCTGATGCTGTGTGTGCGAAATGTTCAAATGAGACTGAGCCGTGCGTTGAGCATGAAGTAGAGCTCGGGTTGTCTGAATCCTAGTAATTACAGCAGAGGTAATAGATTCTGGCTGGTGTTTTGCCACTGGTGTGTAAACAAACAGGATGAAGTGAAGGAAGACAGGAATGAGGCAATTCTTCTATTGGTGTCATTTTATAACAAGGAAAGAGTGATTCTTTTTCTTGAGGTGCACTATTGATAAAACACAAGGCAAAAAAAACTCCAGTGACTGTTTGGAGACAGCTGGTGAAAGAGGAGATGAAGATGTTGTAGTTCAAAAAGCCAGATGATGAGAGGGCAAGTGATGCAATATTACGAACGTCTTACTCAGCCAGGAAAGTGCAAAGGTGAAGGGACATCTGGGAACAAGGCATGGCTGAAGACAATGTTTCTAAAAGAACAGTGAAGAGAGAAATTACTCTGATGCTTTGCCCTTATAACAGAACATACTGAAGTAAATGGCGTGACCCGGGGTCTGAGGAGGAACACTGTATGAGAGGCTGCAAATTTCCTTCCACTCATGAATTTATCTCAGGCTGCTGGGTCTCAAGTTGTACTGAGATATCCAGATTAATCTTAACTAAGCATGGATAGGAAGTATCTGAGACAATGCCGAACATTGGTTGTGAGTCTGGGATCTTGCATTCCTTTTTCAGTCAAACTAGGAGAGAGATTACATTTAATGTCAATGGTTTAGGTACAAAGTCTCAGGTCTGCTGGGAAGGAGCATGACCAAAACTTGAGATTGTGCATCTGCCTGTCACACTCTAAGGCAGACCTTGATATTTAGATGTACCTTGTAGTGTAATTTTGCTCTAATAATTGATTTAAATACTTTACTGTCACAAATTTTAAAGCTATAATTGATTAGAAGTTACCAAATACCCTGGTGTCCCTTCCCAAGTTCCAATAGACTGGAAAATATTTTAAGTTGAAATTAGCAGAAAAGAGAGGGAGAAGCAGAGAGAAGATATGGAGAAGTAATTCACAAAGGGGTACCAGCCACACAGCCACAAAAAGAAATATGTCCACAGCAGATTACCAGGGTCCTGCCTTATTTTTGAAGTCAAGGAAGAGTAATATTACACAACATATTTGTTTTCACATATTTAATTAAATTTTGTAGAAATGGAAAAATAATTTGTTTTTATGGAACTACTATCAGTCTGTAACCCAAAACTTCTTTCAATATTTAAATATTTTAATATAAACCATTCATACTAGACTAAGTAAAAAAATATGTCCAAAATGGAAATAATCCAGATAATATGGTCTGCTTTCTTTTACAAGCCTCAAATAGCTTCCATTTTGCTAACAGTTTTATATCTGTATAAATGTAGGTAGGAAATGTTTGTAACATAAAGATGTATGGCCACTTTTTACATTACTGAATGAGTTGTATGCCAGCAGTGTGTTAGGCATATTATACCTCTGTTTGACCGACTGTGGTGTTTATTTCTTTGTAGAGTCATCAGAGAGTTACAAAAAACCATCTCCTGAAAGCCATTGAGGACTACTTTGTCATCAGACAAGTTGGATCTCATTTGGACTGCTTGTCATCAGCTCTCTGCAATAGTTTATTGTGTTTTCACAAGCACAGGCAACCTTTTCTGAGGTTTGGCCTATAACTGATTGTGCAGGATTCTCTGTTAATCCAGTAGAGGATTGTGAGAGTTCTGATCTGAATGGAAAAGCAAATAAAGATTTGTATGGAGGGAAACATCAAAAATTAAGGACATGCTAGAAAGAATTTTGCTAAATTTTTAAAAGCCCTTATTTGGAACATCTCAAATCACAAGCCAACATTAAAAAAAAAAAATCACCCCCACAACTTTGTCTTATTCTGAATGCAGTTCCACAGAAACACACGATACTGTTTGTATGGCAAATTGAAAGTGCTATAGAACTGGCTGGTGGGAACTGTGCAATCACCTATACATCATCTTATAAGATCTTTGAATTGGCTCTCACACCTCTTGTGGGTGACAAAATTGTATCTAAATCCATGTGGATTTACATTGAAAACCATGCCTGGAATCGTGAGGCATTGTTTCCTGTTTAAGAAAGAGGACTTCCTTTTCTAAGCACAAACAGTATTTTTATATTTTAAATCACTTATCTGACTTTCTGGTCTGACATGGTGAACCTACCAAACGAATAGCTGAAATAGGCACTTTTTATTTAAGAGAGCAGCTATTGTCTACTTGTCATCCATTTCCTGGGCACATACAAGGCCCAATAGTGCTCAATGTTGTCCCAAAATATCATTTTCTTGTCCATTTGGATCATCTTGATTGTCTGTATCCCTACACTAGATACTAAGAATATCTTCACAAAAAATAATTTTTCATAGATTGTAGGAAACAATGATTCTCTGTAGTGCAAAATATCACACTGTAGAAGAAATTCGACATGAAACATTGTTAGGTAGGAGAAGCCAAAGGAAGTGTTTGGGTACATGAGAACAAAAGAATGTTTTAAAATCTGTCCATGGAAAGAGCCTTCTGACTGCAGCCTTGACTGATTGTGGAGTCTCAGACAGTGATCACCATCAGAGAGCTCTCCACCAAGTGTGGCTGGGCCCAAGGGGAATACTGTATTCCACACAAGTTGCAACACCAGGCATGGGAGGGCCATGTAAACCAGGTCAAGGGCTGTGACAAATGTTTCTTAGTGATGCTAAATAACTCTGAGACCTGGCTGAGTTCAAATATTAGTACTGCCATCCATCTTTCTGCGTTGTTCTTCAAACACCTTATTTTCCCCAAAACCCAAATACATCCAATCACAAATGTTAAACAACCTCTTTGTGATCTATTAACAACCTGCTATAAAGGTGAGGAAAGGGTAACTTCCTCATTTGTCTGGTTGGATCAGAATGTATGAGAGCAATAGGCAAACTGGGTGGATATAGGTTATGTTCTGTCCAGCACCATTGTTAAAATCAGTTTAGAGACACAACTCCTCTACAGGAAACAGTTTTCTACTGTTCAACTTACAGTTGCAAAATCTTCTGAAAACGCCAGCAAAAAATCTCTCTTATAATTTAATATGTAAATAATATTATTTAATTCCTGTGTTTAAAATAAGTCAGTTGTTTAGGGACATCTGTTTAGAAACACCTTTTGTCTTTAAATTTCAATTATTTTGTTGAACATATGTCTTTAACTGCTGCATTATCTTCAGAAGCTTTTCTTTTCCCTTGTCTATGTTTTCAGTGAGGGAGGGCAGGAAGTCAGAAATGATTCATACCATTTTGGGATATGCTGCTTTTCCTGACAACGTCTGATTTCAAAGCTGAGCCCACTTGCTAGCAAGAACAACACCGAGGATGTTTTCAGATCCATCCTCTTATTAATCACTTCTTAGTTCTTGTAAATAATCTGCGCAAGTACATCCTTAACACGTCATTTGCACTCTGATGAATAGAGTGCAGCAGAGGCAGCTCAGTTTTGAGAAATGTAGCCCAGAAATTTTTATGTGTATTTTCTCACCATTGTGGCCTTTTTATTTCCATTCTATTTAATTTGTCTGAGGCAATAGTTTTGAATTTTAGAGCCTTGAATCCAAACACTTATTTTTTGCAGCTATTTTAAAACATATTTCCACCCCCAGAAAAGGGCTTATTCAGAGAAGCAGGCTTTTAAAAATCAGGAAACATGTATAAAAAGAAAACTATTAAACAATGTGTGTCTGGGTTTCCATTGATATTTTTACTGCAATTATAGAAAATGTTGGTATTTTAATGAGTTTTTTTCCATCCATTTGCTTCTTCAGCTTGATTTTTGCAGTACAGATATAAATCCTGCATTTATGACATCACATTTTTTTGCCATGGAATGTAATGTGCTATCACAAACACATTGTTATAATTACAAGACAGTTTCAAATCAGACGATAAAATACATTCTAAGTGAGAAAACATGTCTTTAAATCAAGAATATATAAATGGGAGAAATAAATAATTTTTCTCAAGTGCTGAGCACCAGCGTGTTGTTACACAGACACAGAATGAGGCATTTTTTAACTTCACAAAGCTCCCAACCCTATGCAGACAACCTTATGCAGAGGCATTATAGAGGAGACTTGTGATATGCCTGTCAGGGATGTAGACTTGAACCAGTTGTGAGACTGACAGTAGTTGCAGGTGTATTTTTCACCAGAAAGGGCTGGTGAAAAATAGACAAAAGTGATTTTGGAGAGCCACCGGATTTAGAGGTACTCTATGCACTTGAGGAGCAAGATGAGCTAAGATATAATAGGCTGAGTTCATATTTACAAAGCTGCTCCGTCAACATGAGCAGGCGGCTGGATCATGGAATGTACATCTAGGGAGTTAGAGAGTGCAGCAAAGCAGTTGGAGGAGTCTGGGCAGGGCAGAAAGCACAGACGGAGAATCAGTGGATATTAGTGCAGGGGTGTAACCACAGCTCCATTGTGCAAATTTTGAAGGGCTGACTGCACCCTGGCACAGAAGGGATAGTGAGGAATTCAAAGGGATGAGCACTGTTTTCTTCAATAGTAAGAAAAGCAGCTGAGTCTCAGCAAGTGAGAACAAAGAGAAAGAGGCTAAGGCAAAATATTGTGGAAGTAGACATAAATGACTAAGGAACAAGTAAGGCTTTTTGTGGCAGAAATGAGAAACAAAGGATAAATGCTGGGAGAATACAAAAGAAAATCCACAGGATTTTCCAGGAGTTTGGTTATGAAGTGGTTTCAGGTAGAGACACAGAGGACATGAAACCTCTCATTCAGATACAAACAGAGCTACAAATCTGTAAGCTTACTGAAGGCTTGGAATCCTGTCTGGGAATGCAAGAGAGAGCAAAAACACCGAGAATTGAGGAAACAGTGGATGGAAAACTAAGACAGGCTGCATTTAGATGGTAACCAGGAAATATTCGGGAGATTTCAGTGTGGTAATGGAGAAAAATGGAAATGCTGAAAAACTAGGCAAGGAGATATCTGAATATCAGGAAGAGGGGCTGTAGATCCACATATCCTCCAATGGATAGAGCCTGATGTCTGTGCTGTTTTCTACCCTGTGTTCTCTCTGTTGGAGCAAGAACTGCAATTACCTTGGGGAACAGAGTTATGAACTAATGTGTTAAAAATCTGCCGAGTACTGACATAATTGAAAGTAGAAAGTGTCAGGACAGCAGTGTGCTTATAGAGTGCACACACATACACATGCCAGGGTTTTATCTTCCCTCCTTTTTGTAAGCAGATTTTAATTAGGCTTTCTCTGTGGCAGACATTTTCCACCGTGGTGCCAGGCAACTTTTATTAGTGCAGAATGATGAAAATATTAGCTAATACTTTTTAAGCAAACAACCCAGAAATGTGTAGCCATTTAGCATAGATAAACCAGGCTATTCCTGATTAAAACTTCTGACTTGGTTCAAAGCATACAGCCCACTTTGTAGTGTCAGCTTTTCCCTAGATTGACATGGGACAGGGACAGCTTCTTGCTGCTGTGAGCTGTTAATTCACCAACTTTATTTGCAGCTGTGCTAAATCAAAACAGGAAAGAATCAGATCTGCCCTAACTATCCATTTAAGGATTTCTCTGGTGGGACACTGTATATGCTGCCTCCAGCTAGGAGGTTTTGCTGAGGGTTCTGCACAGACACTGTTCAGTTCTTGTAATGCAACCTTAAAGAGTTATCCTGAAAACTTAGTGGAAAAGATGCACAAAATTAACTAGCCTGTCCTTTCCCCCAAGGATGGTAATACATGAAAAAGAGTTATGTGCTTTATCAATAAAAAAATGCAGACATAAAATTTTGTAGGGCTATTGAGACACCTCTGTAATATTTTTTTTTTTAAAAGCATTCATTGTACTTGATCTCATGTTAGCAACACATTCAAATGCTGGCAAAAATTATTATTAATTCCTTTGGTGTTTTTGTAACAATGTAAACCATGATGAATTAATTTGGTACCAATATGGATGTCATAAGTACTTTATCAGATTTCCAACTCAATTCATGACTAATTACCTTACCATTATTTTAAGGGGTTACCCAGATGTGCTTATGATAGAATTAAGGTAAACAATGACTGATGCTCAGACGTTATGATTAGAGCAGCTCTACACAATTTGACAAAACCTCATGTGCCTTTCAATATAAAGCACCTGCCAAGCCACATGTGCACCAGATTTCTCAAATTCCTTGTCACTCATTAATACAGATGTAGACCATATTTTAAAAGTCAATGTTTAGAATGGAGACTTTTTTCAAAAGGCAGACAGGTTTCGTCTTCAAAACCCACAAACTCTGTAACTGAAAATTTAGTGACCAACTTGTTTGCTGGTTAAAGTACTGTTGTCACATGGTCTACAGTTTTTTTCCACCCAATTCATTATATTATGTCAACATGGAAATAGCATGCCTAAAAATGTGTTTTCACAAAATGGTAATATTTAGGTTTGAGAAAGACTTTTTACCTTGAACTTTCCAACTTCTTGCCTTTGTCAGGTTGTTTCCTACTTTAAGGTAAGTAGGGTTTAGTAGGGGTATTTCACTCCAGTTTTGACAATCTTCAAGGAGCCTAACCACCTCTCCAGGGGAACTATTCAAAAATCTAATATGTCAAAATGTCAGTACATAATTCAACCTAATTACTACATATTTGGTGTTTACATCTTTGGATATTTTAAACCATTTACCATGGTTGTTCTGCTTCTTATTTTTGCTGACAAGTGGGTGGGAATTTTAATAAATACCAGAGAACTTGGTTTACAAAATATTTCAGGAACATCTGATGCCTTTTGCTTATTACGTATTTGGGTTCTGTGTTGGATGGATGTTCGGGCAGCAAGGGAAGACTACAAGGGGGTGGAATGACTGGTTTGTTACATTTGAAAGAGTGTATGCAGCTAATTTCAGATTGATGAGCACAAAAAGACTATTTGTTAACTTTGGCCTTTGGTCTTGGATTTCAAAGGCGCAGAAATGTACATATTGCAGACTGTCTATCTTGAAAGGACTGAACACAGTGCATATAGAAACCTGGCCATCACTTTCATTTTGTGCTGTCCTGCAACTTCTGTTGAGCCAGAGATGAGGAATTACCAAAAAAAAAGAAAAAAAAGAAATGAAAGTGAGATAAGAAAAAGTTCCTCTTGCTAAAGAGACTGTGGTCTTGATCAATAGTCAGTGGGGGTTCATGGTGATCCAGAACTACATTCATATTTCAACATGTACTATTTTTGCTTACAAAATTAGCATTATATAATTTCTTGTTCCTAATGTCTTTAGGTGCATGTTTTATCTGGGCTCCTAACACCTGTAAATCACTTTTCCTCTTTGACTGCATCTTGTAGAGAACCACAGAATTACATAATTGTTTGGCATAATGTTGATCAGGTGTGTAGGCTTGTGAGTATTGGTTGCAGATACTAAAAATGAAGCTGATATTTACTTCAGTGTTCTATTTTATAGGGCTTATGTGGCACTCACTCCAAACTTTCAGTTGGGCTTGTGTGCTTAGGTGCTTTAGAAAACCCTTTGTCTACACTTTTAAAGACTTAAAAAATTTAGAAAAACAAGTCACAAGCTTAATTCAAGTTAATAGAATTTCTTTTTAGATAGTAATATGTTTTGATTTCTTTCTTTCTCGGACAGGTTTTTTTCTTTTTCTCTTTCTTAGTATTTGGACAAGCAAAGTTAAACTGGAGTAAACATATCTGACAGGATTCAGGATTGTTCTGTCATTCTTGCTTCATGTGTCTTTTCCTGTTGATGTGCTGCTGCAACATTTAAGTTTATTGAATGAGGCAGGTAAGTATTTATGAAGACTTAGGTGATCTGTAACTTAATTTTTCATGGTTTAGCTTTTAAATGGAACAATTTAGCTTATTGGATGCAAAAATGCTATGAATAATTTAAGAATACAACAATTTTCAAATGATTGTGTTACAATACCATGTGAAGGCAATTGTAGTTCAATGTTGCTACACCATTTTCATGAATGATGAGTCGGCTACTAAAACTATCTCTGAACTATGACCCTTTCAGCAAATTGTCCCCCAAACCAGACTTCTATAGGCAGATTTGAAACAGGAATATAAAACCAACAATGTTGTACCAGTCCATGAAACTTGACTCTCTGTTTCATGAGAAGTTTTGTGACCTAGAAAGAACTTTGCTCTAAAAAAACACAACCAAATATCCTGGAAAACAAAATCCTTCTTCACTGTGAGTGCTGGCAGTAAGGAACTGACCATTTATTTTTTATTTATTATGTCTTTTATTCAACCACTCAGTGTAAAAAGATAGGAGATTCGGTAATGGAAGTTATATCAATGTTGTGCCTTCTGGACTTAATGCTCCTCTTACATCCTTGCATATTTCGCTTTTGTGTAGCCACTGTTGAGAATTTTACCTGACTAAGCATGAGGAGAATTTGCTTCAGTGGCTTTTTAAACATAGAACATTGAATTTTGCCTCTTGTATTATCTCTGGTTTTTGACTGGGGTCTTGGGAAGTTATTTTCTTCTTGCTCCTTTCTCAGGTCTTTACATGGATAATTTTAGAGTCTGTCCTTGGACTGAATTGTGAAAATGTGGTTTGAGGCCTAGAATGGTGCCTGTTTCTGGTTGTCCAACTGTAGCTCCTCCATCTCCTTATGATCCTGATGTCCACTTGGCCTATACACTTCTGAGCAATTGTAGTGCCTCCATGTGCCATACTGGAAGGACAAATGGGATCTGGCTATATGCTTGCTACTGCTCTTCTGAGCAGGATTATACAAACCTAATACCTTGGGTTTTTACACTGCCTCCGCTGCCCCAGGGGAACAGGCCAGGTGGCCAGATTTTATAGTTCCTTTACATGACCTTGTATCTCTCTTCTCAGTCATTTTCTTTGTCCCAACTTTGTAATAAGCAAATGCTGTAAATTTTTTTAAAATTGGAAATTGTACATTTCTGAAGAACACAAACGGTCCTAATGCCTTTTTTTCCATTCCAGCAGTTTCCACTGCAGCTGTTCCTTAGCTTGTAACCAAGGTTTGGAAGGGTTGGGATATATTTTGTGCCCTGATGGAATGTGGTGCTAATAAACTACCAAGGAATGGGATATGCTGGGACATGCCCCACTCCTGATGTTTTAAAATCTACCCAGCTGTTGAGGCTATTCACTGTCCCATCAGACTGAGAGTTGGTCTTGCAACATTTTATTGATCCCTTGACTCTTGAAAATCCTGATTAGTTGGAATCAAGAAAAAAGAATCCTGTCTGGTTTTTTGGATAATACTTCAAAAAACTTCGATCTGGTCACTTGTTAGGAATTCTGGTGCAATTATTTCTTACTGATTTCTCATCAGTCACCTTTTAAACCAGGCCGGGAGGAGGGCCCTCATGATGTCCTCAAAGGTCAGCCCTAGAATTTGTGATGAGGTGTGGAAAGTTAAGGCAAATAGAAGCATCTGACAATCCAAATTCTCCCCTCTGAGGGTTACAGATGCACTAGAAAAATACTGTGATTACTCGGTCTTACTACAGTCCTCTGCCTGGATCAGCGCCATTTGGGGTGGCTGTCTGCCAATGAGGTCTGTGATATTTTCATTTGCTTCTCAGAGTGAACCATCTGCTCTTTGAGTCCTTGCTCCAGCTCAACTCTTTTTAGCAAGTTCAAAGTTGGCTACACCTTTCTCAGCCTCCCTTATTTTCCAGGAAACCCTCTAATACACAAAATCCAAATTCCTGATTACCTCTTGATTTCTCCTTACTACCTAATGAAGGGACCATTTGTTACTGATTTTCCTAATGAATCCAGATAATTTGTCACTGATGAACTGAGGTGTTTTTTCTCCTGAAGTTTTTCTCCAAGCTCTTCCTGGGAAGTTTCCATATGCTGTTGTAATTCCTTTTGTGAAGTTTCAGCTTCTGACTTGAAAGCATCTTTGGCTATCTTGGACTTTAGCATGCTCAACAGGAATCTCAGTTCACAATTTGCTCCCCCTGAGGAAATCCTTGATCTTCTCTTCAAAAAGAATCTCACTACTAACACCGTCGTTGCTGTTTTTATAGAGTAGGTAGCCAACAATCATAGTTGTTCAGGCTGATTCTGTTATAAGAGCAGATGTGTAATGTAGCCATGTACTTTTTGATGTGATGTTCTTTATTTACAAGGTGTACAAAAAACTGCTCAGATTCCAGGAAAGGTCATACAAGAGAAAGCATTTTCAACATTCAGAGACACAAGCATTTTTTTCAGCCAGTGCTCTGTCCCCCAGATTCCATTAGTTGGCTTTCTTTCAAACTCCCAAGTACTTGTCTTGATGGCTCTTTGGCTTCTTTGCTTGCAACTGGCTGTTTCAACCCATAAACATGCAAAGTTTTGCTAAACAGTATGTATATTAATTGAATTTACAGACATTTTCCAGCAGAAGTCCTTCACCATCTAACTAGGTTTCTTTTTCAACTTGCATATTCCATATGAAACTCACAACTTTCAGCTGCATTACATTAAGAAGGACTACAATGGTCTGCCCTAGAACTGCAACACAGTTTAGTTTATGCCTTAATACATTTTCATCCTAGTGGTTTTCTCAATAGCAGTTCTCAGAAAAGAAGTTCTGTGTCATCTAGTGAGTTAAAGTTCACCTTTTACTTGCTTTGCAAGGAACAGGTTAATGGACACAACTCTTTCCTGTTCAATCAATTGCTTGATCAGTCAATGACACATGAGATTTCTAAAGAATGCAGCTTCACACTGAGTTATTTCATCACTATCTGTGTCAGTAAGGTATTGTGCTGGCTGTAGTTGGCAAAGCCTTGGGAGTGATAGACTTCAGGGTGTCCTCTGTGGCAGGAAAACAGAGGTTGGTCTGTGCCCAGCTGACCCATGGCAGGACAGGGCTGAGCCCACCAGTGAAGCTGGTGGCACCTCTGGGGGACACAGAACCAGTGTATGAGCAGAGAAGGAGGGAACAAAAGACTGAGAAACAGTGGCTGCAGAAAACACACTTTATCCTGACAAATAATTTCTGTAGGAGGGTCCTGGCCAGAACACAGGATCTAAGTGCTTTCTATCTTATTTTGTAGTTATAATCAGTAAACAAGATTTCAGAATGTCACCTGCCAAAAGTTTAGATATGAAAAAAATAGACTGAATTTAACACATATGCTTAAGTTAAAAATAAATTCTATAGTAAAATGCTATGTATTGATCAACAAGAATGTGAAATGACTCGTTCTCAATAAGATCACATTTTTATTGATTACTTGAAAATGGTTGTGTTATTAAGAGTTAGTGCGTGAAAACATAAATATTATTTATTCAAAGAAGCTCTTTGAGTCATTGTAGAAGATTTGTTGAAGCTCCTTTCCTGCTTTCTGTTTCTGAAAACACACACAGGCACAGAGACACACAGATTTATTTGTGATGTTTACCTCCAATCCCAGTATGACTTGGCTAGGACTATGAAGAATTCAATTGCACAAGTTCAGTGGGAACCTAAATGAACTCTCGTTGCAGATGAAATTGTTCTGAGAATGCCTTTATCCTTTAGCTAGGACACCATGTATTTTTTTTTTTTTTAATTAAATCTGTTTACTTTTGCCTTAACTATTCTAGAAGTTTTGTTCTGGCCAAAAGCAAATCAACACCATTAGGTCCTTTTCTTTTTTTTAAATTTATTTCATTTTCTGATGGACTTGTAATAATACAGAAGAGACTTTTCAAAAATCTGTTTGTTATTATAACTTCACTCTAATTCCTCGTATACAGGAGATGGATCTTAGTGTCTCAAAACACAAAAAGTTCCTAAAGATTTAACACTGCTTATTAACACTGCTTTTGAAAATACCTAGCCAGCCTTTCTACACAAAGAAAATGAAGATAAACAAAGCGCTTTAAGAAGATTATAATAATAAAAATAATAAAACTTATTTGTTCTTCCTTTATTCAGACTTTATCTTATTTCTTGTTTCTAAAAAAGTGCTGAAAGGAGGACATAGAAAATATTTTCTTTTTACCTTAGCAAAACTCTACAAAGTGTAGCACAATGTAAAGCATGGGAGAGCAGTTCAATTTTGCTGTCCTTTTTGTTGCTGCAAGGCTGCTTCCTGACTCTATTTTCCCCAACTCACTTTTCATGTTCTGAACACTGATAGAGTGTTTTATCTAAATTCAAAAGACATACCAAATAAATGTTCAGAAATCCCAATATCACTGGGCATCTGTGGTACCACAATTGTTTGATTGCCCACTTAGTGCAGTTATTCAGATCAAGTATGGTTCAGTCTTCAGAGTGTGTAAGACAAACACAACCAAACGATGGCAGAAAATTTAGAGTCACCTCAGTGATGAGACATAAATAAGCTGCTATAGATTTGATCATCAAGACTTGTGTTTAGAGCAGTGATAAATCTGCCAGTTTTTCAGTTTCAGGATAGATTGAACTAAATATTTTCTCTCATATTATACAAGTTTTGAGTTAAACAAGAATCATGGAGTGAAATAAATTTTAATTGAATTTTACTAATATTTCTTAATTAAAACCCACATGACCAACTCATTTAAAAACAGTTTCCAGGTGAAAATTAAGAACAATTATCAGGGGAACTGATGCAAAACACTTAATGATTTTTGTGTTAAGGGTCCTCTGAATTCTGTGCATGTAGTGCAGAAAAGCATATCCTTTTAGCCTGCAGCTTTTGTGAGAATTTTACAGATTTTGCATGTTTTGACACAGAAATTACAACTGCATTACTTGATTTGGTGGGATAATTTTAAACACACTTTCAATATAAGTTACACCAGGAGGTTTCAAGGTCTTTGGATATTAATGGCCTGATCTGTTGCTTAGTGTTGGTACATGGTCTCAGGCAATTTCATGGCAACTGTGTGATTTTTGTTTTTCTTAAATTTAAAAACTTTAGGATAGAATTTTAATATTTGTCATATATAGTCGTGCATCACTCCTAAAACATCTCTGTTGGTCATGGGCTAAGGTGATTTTCAACATGAGAAATGGCAAAAGAATCAGCCCGCAGCATTGAAAAGAGTAATACGTATCTAATTATGGAATGCTGGAAATATATGAATGCAATGCTAGATACCATTTTATTAAAGAGAAAAGTAAGAAGCAGACAATGCTATAAATGTATCCCTGTTAAACAGCTTATGCTAAAAATGTTAGCTGTAGATAGATAAGTAAAATGTTCAACATTTGAAAATAATTTAAGACTAATTCACCCTAAAATTAAACAAAAAGCTTACCCAAAGTAGGTACTGCTATTTGTTCAGTGTTTACCAAGACAGTGTAAACTTAATCTCTGATGTAGTTAGAATGCAATTAATTAATAGCAATATATAAATTAACTAAATGGTGTTTTTCCATATACATAAAAAAATAACAAAAAGGTACTACCTAAAATCCCATTATATCTGGAACATACATAAACAATCTGACTACATTGCAGATAATATACCAATCATGGTGTTTTCCAACACTGTTCAGGGACATCAATTTAATATATTCCCTAACTGATCTGCAAGCTTCCCAGGTGTCTAACTTCATTTGTCCACATCTGCTTGCAAATATACCTAAGGACCTAAGGGTCCATGCCTTGCTCTGACAACACTGCTGTATTGGCTCCAGTGGCAAAGGCTGCCTACATTTACTTCAGTTACTTATTTTTCATAAGTAACTGAAGAAGTCTGGTAAGTTTGCATTACTTTGGGGTTGATTTCAAAATGTGTCTTTATGAAGTGACTGTGAGAAACTGGACTATTAAGGGTAACTACTTAAACCATTCCTCCATTTGACTGTTAAGGGATAATGACTCAAAACATTCCCCCATTTGTGCAGATGTCAGGCTGCTTTGCTGAGGTGGAGGAGCTGAGCTTTTGGGCTAAACCTCTGACCTGAAGAGACAGAGAGTGAATGATGGGCTATGAGTGAGGTAGGAAAGGGTCCTGTGGAGTCGGGGTGCTGCCTCTTGCCATGCTAAGCTGTCCTCCCTTGCACACAACACTAGCTTATGGGGCTCCCTGTCCTGAAGCACTGGGACACTGGCTGTGGCCTGAGGGTGTTCATGGCTGTTATGGGGCCATAATGGACTCAGCTGCGCTGGTGTGATGGGCAGCTGGCTTGTCTTAGAAGGTGTTAAGGACTCGCTGGGGGAGCTAGCTGGGCATTTCCACCTGAACCTGAGTGGATACAAACCAAACAGAGGTTGTGTTCTGTGGATGTTCCTGGGGATTTCTCCTACCACTTCTATGGGACTTCCTCTACCACCAGATGGATGCAGTCTGTGCTCACTGCTTTGACCAAGACTGCACAGCCACCAGGTCTCATTGTGGGGCCTATGAGTGGTAAGATCTTCAAACTCTTGTGCTTTCTCTCTCTTTCTTTTCCCTTGTGTATGTTCTTGAGTGATGTTTTTGCTCTTTCATATTGCAATGCTTTCATGTGGTTGTATTTCGGTAAATAATAATAACCAAAACAGCTATATACCCGCTTTCCTTTGCAACCAAATTGTTCTACAATAAATTTACGTATGTACATTTACAAATATCAGTCACTTAGAGTTGTTCATTCTAATCCACTCTGAGGGGTCTGTTAATAAGAACCTGATTTACCCTTGCCTTCAGTGGCTTGTAACATTTTATTGGTGTTGTGGTACAGGATCCCTTGGATGTGGTGGAGTGATTGGTGTGGTCCAAACATACTTTAGAATTTTCTTCTGGCAATAATTCTAACCAACACCCAAGGGATGGTGGAGAAAATGACATGGACCCTCAGTGGGTTGTTGAAAGACATTACTGCTGAGGGGGAGTCAGGGGGTGGCTGTTGCCTCATTGAGAAATTATAGCAATAATTTTTCCCCTCTTGTTACCTGGGCACATCAGGCCTATTGAAGGATATTCTGGTGTAACCTGGACTTTTTCAAAAGTTCTCCCCATGAGGTAGTCAAGCTAACCCTTGGAATGTTAACACAGAGGAAGACATTAACTCTAGGTGCGTTAATGACTGATTCAAAAGGAAATGATTGCCTGGGGTGAGTGAGATGGGGATTGTTCCCTCTGAATATCTGTCCTTGGTTCAGAATTACTTGAACATGCTGTTTTGCCTGCTGCCTGTAAAGCAGCATGAAAAGAGATTGGCTATTCAGAAATCCATGTATGATATGAAAAGAACTTTACATGAGTCAGAGAAAGCCTTGCAGGAACAACTGGAAAAGGCATGTTTGCAGTTAGTTGCAGAGTGTGAAGCAGTTCATGTGGAAAAGAAAATTTATTCCTTCAGCTCATTCTCCAGGAGGCAGAGAATCTAGAAACAAAAAATTGTGAACTACAGGACCTCAATTTAATTTACCCTAGACCTGTGGGGTTTAACAATTCCCTGTACCCTGGTAGCAAATTGGAAGAGTATTGGCAAAGTTATCAGGAGGATGAAGTAATAAATACGTGTCCCTTCATTAAAACTGAAACTACTAATAATGGCTGAGGGAAGCTCAGCAAACTACCACATGGACTATTCTGCATGAGGGATAAACTCTGGAAATTTCAGGAAAATTTCCAGACAATTCAGGAAAATTTTAGGGAAAATACATCTTGAGGGCTAATGAATCAGACTTAATATTTATGGATGGTCCCCTTAACTGGAGGAGGTCAGATTCTCTTGAGTGAGGCTGAAGGAAGAGGTTATTGGGACCAAGGGTCTTCCTGACTAGGAATGATAAACAAGCATGGATCCTACTAAAGGGGAAATCCTCACACGATTAAAACCTTCATGACTGATATGTCATAGAAAATGTACAAAAGACTGTGTGTCTCCAATTAGTGCACATGCAGTTATTGGACCTGCAAGGACATTCCACTATGGAATTTGAGGCAGATTCACAGAAGTTTCCTGTTTTGACCTGAGGACTGCCTGATGCACTTTAAGTCCATGGTAAACAGTTGCAAGTGTGCATTATGGCAGTCCCTAGGCCTGGAAGAAAGGGTGCACCACTAGGAATAACCTGGTCAGAGGTAGCCCAAGGATTAGTATCTACTGGTCAGCAACTGGAGGTCACTGGTAGAGGTGGTCCTAAGCCAAAGATAAGCATGAGGAGGTTAGAGCAGGTCTGAAAACCTCCCTTGACAGGTAATGGCAGAAAAAATGTGGCAGCTAATGAGCAGATACAGGTGGAGGATGGATGTTGCAAAAGGAATTCCTCAAGAAGTAACAGACAAATTACCCACCACCATTCTGTAACGTTTGATAAAAGACTGGGATAAGATCAAAGAAGCTCCTAAGGGTGACCCCCCTCAGGAGTCCAGCACTGTGGTCCCCTCAGACCCTCCAGAAACCAAACTAACCAATTTAACCAGCTCTGAGCTGGGAAACTGGACTTGGTGATCTCAGTACATGAGCTGTGGAGCAGCTGGTGGATTCAAATGAGAAGGCTCACAGAAAACAGATATGGTAATCACCTCTCCCTTAGGACCTTTTAAGTCCATGGCTGCTTTGGTGGTAGGTACTGGAGCATAAATGTCAGCACTTCAAATTGAAGTTGCTGCTCATTGTGGGGTTAAGCCAGACAAGAAAACGATGTGGGTAACTTATGTTTCTGGTAAATCCCAGCTCCAGTGCACAGCTCAGGTGAAATGCTAGTTATTAGAGGATGAGCCAGCTGCAGAAGCTGTCATGATTGTGGAGCCTATACTGGCTAACATCTTGGGGTTGGATCTAATAAAGGGACATGCCTGGACAGATGTCAAAAGGAGAGAATGGGTATTTGGCTTCCTATCTCCCTCTATTCCTCTGTTGTACATTGCTGTGTGTCTGCCTTCTTCCATAACAACAAATGTGAAACCCCATCCTACTCCCTTCAGAAACGTGTGATGGAATTGCTCCCATAATTGCGGAATTTCAGGAGGAAAGGGTAGTTGTCCCCAAAAACTCACCATACAATTCTCCTGTATGGCCTCTCCATAATCCTAATGGGAAATGGTGGTTGATGGTGGATTACTGATACTTCAATGCTATCACTGGCCCTTTTAACAGCTGCTGTAATTAATGTATCTGAACTGATTGCCACAATTCAGGAACGGGCCCATCCAATCCTTGAGACTACTGATGTCAAAGATGTTTTTTATGGTTCCTTTGTGGGAGGCAGACAAGAATTGTTTTGCTTTTACCTGGGAGGGAAATCAGTATCCCTTTAACCAGCTCCCTCAAGGATACCAACATTCCCCTACTTTGGCCCACCATGCACTAGCATAGGACTTGTCACAGAGTGCCTGTGAAGGAGGAGCTAAAATATATCAATACATTGGTAATATACTGATGGGTGGCTCTGATGTCGTCACAGTGGGCCAGACTCAGGCAAATATTATCACTCGCATGGAGAGTCTGGGACTTCAAATGCACAGAGAAAAGTTACAGCCTTGTTCCTCTGGGGTTAAATTCCTACTTATATGATGGAAAGGAGGAGCAGTGTCTATTCCCTCTGAAACTTTGACCACCCTACGGCAAGTAAAGATCTCTGTCAATTAAAATAATTTCCAACATGTTTTGGGTTTATTTGCTTTTTGGAGAAAACATGCTCCAGACTTCTCCATTATTGCTTGCCCTCTGTATGATCTAACCTGGAAAAGAGCATCTTGAGGCTGGACTCCCACGCATGAGGAATCTCTAAACTACTAATTTGAAGTCAGTGTACATCAATATTCCCACAGACCCACTCCAAATTGAATTAGGATTTGCTATTCTTTGTCTAGCAATACATATGTGGCAGCGTGGACCTGAATGTTCCAACCATCCCATTGGGTTTTATTTTTGTAGCTTTAAAGATGCCAGAAGCCATATTCTGCTTGGGAAAAGGGCTTGTTTGTGGTTTGCTTAGCCCTGCAGGAAGCAAAAAACCCAATTCAACAACAATTGATAATTTTGTGAGGGCCTTCTAAGGTTTTCAAACTAATGATGTCTGGAACTCCTGGCCCCACAGCGGTAACTCAGAGAGAGACAGTCTGGAAATGGTATGCACAAACTGATTATTATTAGTATTCCAAATACAAGAACAATCTGCTAAACAACCTGACTTAGCCCCTCTTCCTTGCTATATAAACTATTCCCTTTTTAACCTCACCTAAAGAATATTTGGTTTACAGATGCGTTTGTCAGATGAGAGGGAAAAGTGTGGAAATACTGAGCAGTAGCCCCACAAGTTGATTTGGGCAGCAGGGTGGTGATAGAAGAAGGCAGTGCCCAGATGGCAGGATTATAGCAGCATGGAGTGTATTTACCAGGGAATCAGACATTGAGGAAGACACGGACATTTACACAGATTCTTATGCAGTCTTCAAAGAATGTACACAGTGTCTGCCGTTTTGGGAGCAGAATCAATGTGAAGTAAATTGAGTATCATTGTGGCAATGAGAAAAAATGGGAGAAATCCTAAATATTGCCAAACAAAATACCTTCCTTGTGAGGTAGGTTCCTGCACACCAGACGTGGAATAATCCTGTATACCTATTGAATAATCAGGTAGATTCACTGACATTATTAGATAAGATAAAAATTGGAGGAGAAAAGGAAAAGTGGTAGCATCTCTTGGAACAGTTACATATTAAAAAAAGGCCATTCAGGAAACCAAGATCTGTTTAAAGAAGCAATCACTAGAGGGTGGCCAGTGACTAGGGAACTATGCAACACAGTGATCTCTGCTTGCAGCCTGTGCCACACTCAGCTGAGAGATCATGGTCCACTGAAACATCTGCCACTGCACCTGAGAGAAAACAAGGGATTGGTAAACTACATTGGTTCCTTCCAAATTGCTAAAGGAAAATAATGCATGCTGTTTGGGGTCGAAATAATATCAGGACTAACTCTGGCTGAAGCTGTGCAGCAAGCTATGGGAGAAAATACTACAAACCCCCTAAAGTTATGGTTCAGTTGCCTGCCCCAATCAAAGTCTATCCAATCAAATGACTGAAGCCATTTCTCTGCTGGGGTGGTGCAGGAATTGGCCTGGGAGGAAGGAATTCAGTGGCTCTTCCAAAAGCAATAGGTATTGTGGAAGGCACCAATGTGCTCCTAGGCAAACGAAAAAGCCGCATAATTCTGGATGGGCCGCCACTATCTTTGGTGCAGTAAACAAAATTAAGAGTCGATGGGCAACCAGTGGTTGCCCCTGAACTATGACATTCTGCCCTGAATTTCCCACTACTCTACTGGACAAAAAGAAAGGTAAATATCCTGTAAAACCACTCCATTATCCAGGCCAACTTCTATTAGTAAACCTACCCTCTGTGGGGCTGGTGACACTCACTATAAAAATCTCAGCCAACCATTATTCATGGGTAGCTGCTGATGCACATGGAAAGGATCATCATATCAACACTAAAGGTTTTTTTTCTTCTTTTTAATATTCAGTCTGTCGTGGGTCATATTTTCACTTTGTTTTTGTAGGAATCTGCTAACAGATGAGATGGAGCTGTGTGGAAGCGATGAGATGCTCAATTGCTAGCATAATATGTGTTGTCAGCTTATTAATGTTTGTGATTTGTTGGGAGACCAAATATTAGTCAAAGCATTTTATATATTGTTAAGTTTTATTTTTGCCAAGATTGTTTCTTTCTTTTACTGGAAAAAAAATTGTGTGGGAAAAGCTTTCATGGATGAATAATTTGTCTCAACCATTTTTACCTGGAGCTGCTATGAGAATTTATATGTATTTGGAATCATACAAATATGTATTAATCGTCCCAGTTCTCCCTCAGAATGCTTTAAATTTATCATAATTTGGCTGAATTTTTTACATGAGAAATGGCTAAGTCCCCCTTTCTAAACCAGAAGGACAGGCACCCATAGACTGCAAATGAGACATTTAAAAAATACAGAAAAGCCTTTTTCCAGCTCTCAAGCAAACCAAATATGTTATATATTTGCATAAGTATGAAAATGTTTTTTATTTTTCATGAAAATTTTCTATGACAAAAGTTAGTTTTTCATAGTGTGTAGAATTACCCAGCAAAGACATATTGAGCCCACATCCAACAGACACACTATAGTGGAGTCAGTATTAAATCCTGATTTTTGTGTCCATTGATATTAAGGAATGTGATTTTAACTACTCAGACCCTGACAATCCAATCACACCCTATGATTGCTCTCCTGATACTTACTATTTTACCTTTTGTTTTAGTACCTGCATTGCATTGCACACTCTCTTCTTCTTTTCTCATTTGTTCTATTCCATATTTAAAATTACCATCCTTAAAATTACCGTCCTTGAAGAAATTTGAGCTATTGAATGCATTGAGTCACGAGGTGGTGTAAAAGACTGAAATTTTAAAGGATAATGACTCAAAACATTCCCCCATTTGTGCAGATGCCAGGCTGCTTTGCTGAGGTGGAGGAGCTGAGCTTTTGGGCTAAACCTCTGACCTGAAGAGACAGAGAGTGAATGATGGGCTATGAGTGAGGTAGGAAAGGGTCCTGTGGAGTCGGGGTGCTGCCTCTTGCCATGCTAAGCTGTCCTCCCTTGCACACAACACTAGCTTATGGGGCTCCCTGTCCTGAAGCACTGGGACACTGGCTGTGGCCTGAGGGTGTTCATGGCTGTTATGGGGCCATAATGGACTCAGCTGCGCTGGTGTGATGGGCAGCTGGCTTGTCTTAGAAGGTGTTAAGGACTCGCTGGGGGAGCTAGCTGGGCATTTCCACCTGAACCTGAGTGGATACAAACCAAACAGAGGTTGTGTTCTGTGGATGTTCCTGGGGATTTCTCCTACCACTTCTATGGGACTTCCTCTACCACCAGATGGATGCAGTCTGTGCTCACTGCTTTGACCAAGACTGCACAGCCACCAGGTCTCATTGTGGGGCCTATGAGTGGTAAGATCTTCAAACTCTTGTGCTTTCTCTCTCTTTCTTTTCCCTTGTGTATGTTCTTGAGTGATGTTTTTGCTCTTATTGCAATGCTTTCATGTGGTTACATTTCGGTAAATAATAATAACCAAAACAGCTATATACCCGCTTTCCTTTGCAACCAGATTGTTCTACAATAAACTTACATGTGTATATATACAAACACCAATCATTTAGTGATGTTCACTATAATCTACCCCAAGCAATCTACTCACAAATACCCGAGTTACCCTTGTCTTCTGCGGTGTGTCGTAACAGTGACCTCTTTCTCACAAGGTTGTTTCCATGCTCTTCTGACCCTGAGAAGGTATGAACCACTGCAATGCATAGAAATTGGGGTGCAGTGCTCATTTTTCAAAGTTGAAAATGAACCCATATGGGGCTAGCTGAAGATCAGTCTTTACTGCTCTATTTCAAACTTAAAAATGGACGAAGCCTTTTGATATTTAGTCCTACATTGTTGTTGTTGTTGTTTTTGTGCATCCCCATTCTCCCCTCTGAGAGGAGACACATTTGCCCCTTTTGCACATCTACTTTTTCACTTTTCCAAAGTTGGAGAGTGCATGTTTGAACCTGCTTGTTAAGTGTCTTGCCTGTCCCATTGGAGCTGTGACTTAAACCTCTCGACTGGCATGGGTCCAGAACCTTCCTCATGGTCCTTCCTCTGGCTGGAAACAGGTCCCATGAGACCATCTGCTTATGGTCTCTACATCAGCAGAATCTCTCACCAGATGTCTTCAAGGCCCCAAATTTTCTCAACTGATTTTACGGGAATGTGGGCAGTTTTTCTAGGAGGACAGGATAATCCCTCCTGGAACTGAATGACTAAGATATAGGCAATTCCTAAGCCAGCACATATCACTGAATATCCCCCAGTTCTAAGAACATTAATAGAACAGGAAGCCAACTCTGCTTTTGTGGTATTTCGGTGTGACACATTGCATCATTATCAATGAGTCACAAATGGCAAATGTTTAATTGTGCCTTTCAAAAATTTGCTTTCCAGTTTAGTATTGGTTTATTATAAGTTTTCAAATTATTTATTTATTTACTGCTTTATTTTCTGAATGAGGAAAGCAGAGGTGGAAATCCCTCAGCGGATTTCAGCAGTGACCCTTAATGAGCTGTCAAAACTTAAATGTCCTGTGCATGTGCTTCAAATGGCATCCCAGCCCCTCTCTTGGAGGTAAGGTGATGACTGGATGATGGGCGCAACACCATGATCTCTCTGATGGCGACAGCCCTTCCCTGTGCTCTACAGCAGGCAATGTGCTGTGTTGTCATACTCTGCTGCCTTTGATCTGCCCTGGAACATGAAATTCTTTATGGAGAACAACCAGATGCATCATCCAGCCTCCAGATTTGGATCTGTAAAATTCTTAATTAGGGCAAAATATTCCTTTGTGTTCACCCTGTGTGATGTGTCTCTCACTGACGTAGATAGGTATGGCATATTTTAAACTCCTGTACCCAGTGAGTGAGGAATGAAGGCAGAATCCCTTTTCCCTGGCTACTTTCTTTAGCAGATACATGGGCTGCTATATGACAAAATTGACTGACTCAGCTATTGTTTGACCTTGCATTAACCCTATAGTTCTCAGTCTGAAAGAAATAGTTAAGTAATAACTAAAACACACATGAAGTGTGTTTGCTAACTTATTTTGCTTAAACTTACGGCACTTACAGTACTTAAGTACTTAGAAGCCATGAACCATTTTATTTAAAGACAGGGATACAATTATACTATTAAAACTAGTAGTGAAAGGTCCATCTTTCACAACCCCTATAAGCTTTTTCCCTACTGTTGAGTGAAATTGAAACCAGAGTAACAGTCGTTGCTTGGCTGTAGTTTTTCTTTAGGTTTATTAGGTGAATTTTTGTAGTTTCTTCCTGTTGAAATCAGGCATGGAGAGTCTGAGGTTATCAGATGCTTGCTCATTTGCCTACATGGGAAGTGAGATGGCAGGCAAGAGCATCCCACACCATCAGGCAGCACATGACTGGGAATGGATGAACTGTTTTTGTCAGACAACTAGATAAGAGGGTAATCATCATATGAGGGAAATCATATACTCTTAGCATCAATGAGTAGCACATAACAGTATCCACCTGTCCCAAAGGGGAAAAAAAATCTTAGTTCAGGGGTTATTAGGCCTGCTGAGAGAGTTTTAAACTAGATTTTAAGGGGGATGGAGACATAACCAGGCTTGACAGAGATGATGTGTGGGAAGGGGAGAACTATTGTGACCACCCTAGTAGCAAAAGGAGACTTATGAGGGAATACGTCGAGCAAGTACAAGCAGCCAAAGGTGTAACTGCAAGACAAGGCTATGGAGCATCCCTTTACACCCCTGCTGGGATATTGACACAATCAAATATCTCTATAAAGTTCTTGTGCAACACAGGGAGTGTGAGGAACAGACAAGATGAACTAGAGATCTATGCACAGTCACAGGGTTTTGATCTCATTGCAATTACAGAAACGTGGTGGGATAACTCACATGACTGGAATGTCAGGAAGGGCTACACCCTGTTTAGGAGAGACAGATCAGGAAGGTGCGGTGGTGGAGCTGCCCTTAATGCGAAGCAACACTTGGAATGTCTTGGGGTGGATGATGAGTGTATCAAGAACTTATGGGTTAAGATAAAAGAGCAGACAACAAGGGTGACACTGTTGTGGATGTTTGCTGCAGGCTACCTGATCAGGAGGAGGAAGTGGATGAGGCCTTCTACAGGCAACTAGAACCAGTCCCCAGATCACAGGTCCTAGTTCTTGTGAGGGACTCTAACTACCCTGACAGGAGTTGGACCTTCATGATGTTTGTGGGTCCCTTCCAACTCAGAATATTCTGTGATTCTGTGACCTGTGCTGTAGAAGCAACACGGTGAAGCACAAACAGTCCAGGTGGCCCCTGGAAACCATTGATGATGACTTTATGTCACAAGTAGAGGAGGATCTCCCAAGGAATAGTGTGCTGTTTGACCTTATACTAACAGCAGGGAAGGCCTTGTTGGAGATGAAAAGCCCTGGCTGTAGTGACCGTGAGACCATGGAGTTTGGTATTGAGTGAGGAGGAAGCAGGGGAGGAAGTAAGATCATAACAATGGACTTCAGGAAAGTTACATTTAACCTCTTCAGGGGTCTTCTTGGAAGAATCCCATGGAAATAGACCCCTTCAGGGAAGAGGGGTACAAGAGTGGCAAGTTGCCATTGAGATTAGCTCAGTTGATTGCATCATGGTATTAAATAATGCCATAGTTGTGTGTTCAATGCTGTACAGGCCATTCACTCAAGAGTTGGACTTGATGATCCTTGTGGGCCCCTTCCAACTCAGAAAATTCTGTGATATTCAAAGATTATTTCCTCCAGGCTCAAGAACAATACATTCCAATGAGAAAGACATTGGGCTAAGGAGGCAGGAAACCTCCATGGATGACCAGAGAACTCCTGTCATTACTCAAGAATAATCAAGACATACAAAGAAGATGGAAGCAGGATCAGGCCGCTCAAATTAATATAGAGGCTTTGTCAGAGTAAGTAGAAATGAGACAAGGAAGGCCAAAGCCCATTTGAAATAAATCTGTCCAAGGATGTCAAGGATAACAAGAAGGACTTCTTCAAATATATCATGAACAAAAGAAAAACAAAAGACTATGTGCGCTCATTACTCAGTGGTGGGAAGACAGTAGTAACAGACGATGAAGAGAAGGCAAATACCTTCTCTGCATCAGTCACCACTGACAAGACCAGCCCTCAGGGATTGCTGACCCCTGCGTCCAAGTAAAGGAATGTTGGAGTGAAGACTATAGCTTGGTCCAGGGGGATGGAGTTAGAGAACACCTGGACAAACTCGACGTAAGTCCATGTATGCTAAAGACATGCATCCATGAGTGCTGAGAGAGTTGGTGGACACCACAGCATGGCCACTTATGATCATCTTTCAAAGGCTGTGGCAATCAGGAGAGATGCTTGTGGTCTGGAAGGAAGCAAACACTACCCTGGTCTTTAAAAGGATCAAGAAGTAGGACCCAGGGAGCCACCAGCCACTCAGCCTGGAGCACCTCATTCTGGATGTCATGTCTATCCACACAGAATACAAGAAGCTGATCAGAAGTAGTCAGCATGGATTCACTGAAGGTAAGTCATGTTTGACTGACCTTATTGCCTTCTACAATGAAAAAATGACTTGGATGGATGACAGGAGAGCAATGGATGTTGTCTCCCTTGATTTCAGCAAGGCTTGCAAAACTGTCTCTCACATCCTCATTGGAAAACTCAGGAAGTATGGACTGGATGAGAGAGGACAGTGAAGTGGATAGAGAACTGTCTCAATGACAGATCCCAGAGGGCTGTAATCAGAGACACAGAGTTTAGTTTAAGGCCTGTCACTACTGGTGTCCCTCAAGATTCAGTACTGGGCCCACTATTTAACTTATTCATCAGTGTCTTGGAGGAAGGGGCAGATGTGTCCCCAGCAGGTTTGCTAATGATACAAAGCTGGGAGGAGTGGCCAATACCACACAGTGCTGTGCAACCCTTTTGAAAGACCTTCACAGATTGGAGAGTTGGGCTGAGAAGAACAATCTGAAATTCAGCAAGGGAAAATGCAGGGTCTTGCACCTGGGCAGGAATAATCCCCTGCACCAGCACAGGCTGGGGCCTGACCTGATAAAAAGCAGCTCTACAGAGAAGAACCAGGGGGTCCTGGTGACAACAAGCTGTCCATGAGCCAGCAGAGTGTCCTTGTGGCCAAGGCCAACAGAATCCTGGATAGAGCTGCTCCTGCCTGTCTACTCAGCCCTGGTGAGGCTGCATGTGTCCAGTTCAGGGGTCCTGAGCATGTCCTCAGAGACATGGAGTTCTTGGAGTGAGTCCAGATGAAAGCAACAGAGATGATCAAGGGACTGGAGCATCTCTCTTATGAGGAAAGGCTGAGAGAGTTGCACCTCTTCAGCCTTGAGAAGAAATGGCTGAACAGGGACCTCACCAAGGCCTGTGAATATCTGAAGAGAAGGTGTCAAGATAATGGGGTGACCCACTGTGGTCCCTTCCACCCTTGCCCATTCTGTGGTTCTGTGATAACTTTTCCTGAAGCAAGAATTGCTCACACCTGTGGGATTATGGATTTTCCTTCAGCAAAGACAAAATACATTGTGAAGCTCTCTTTCCCTCAGTAAGCTCACCCAAACCAAGAGCAATATTTGTATCTATGAAGTCTTTAGCTGAATGACTGTTAGATGTCTTATGGTTGTTGCTCTGGACTCTTGATAGAAAATACATTTTCTGTGTATTGACACACTCACAAACTGTAGCATGCAAATCCTTCCATACTTTCCTCACCAGACGCTTGACTTGAAGGAGCCAGACTTAGAGGTTACTTCATTCAACCTATGCCCTCTATGAGCCTGTGGTTTGACCTCTTCGCTGAAACTGTGAACAACAGCACAACTAGCTATGTGAATCATAAAGATATGACTGCAAAAGGTGTATTCTCACTGTATCAGCAAATGTGATGGATGACTTTGTAGTACGGTCATATGTAAAGCAGGCTCAGATTAACAATTTATTTAATAAAAAACAACAGTGCTTAAAATTCATCAGCCCAAATCTGCAGAAGCTTAGGTGAATGTGTTGATGGAAATGCAGCTGCCAAGCACCCATCAGTCCCCATGGCTGTCTGGATTGCTGTACAGCCACTGCATACCACTCGATATCAACTGGCACTGCACAGCAAGTATGAGACAGAGACAGCCTTGGTGGGGCATGGAAAGGCACAACGGATTCAATTTCAGAGATAGGAAAGGTTAGTTTTTAACCTGTATAGGCACTTACCTGCTTGCCCGAGTACTTCTCCCTCATTGTTTTCTGGGGAAATCAGGTGTTTGGGTATCTGTTTGTGTTTTAGCAGCTAAAATATTGAAGAAGAAGGTAAAAGCTTCTCATCCTGCAGTGATGAGCAGGTTGTCTGGCTTCCTGGGAGGGATCCTCAAATAGCAGTAAAGCTTCATGTAAATGAGAGTACCTTCTTGCTAAATATGTCTACAGAATCAGGGCCTCTGAGGGGGAAAATCTGCAGGAAAGGACTGGACACAGTACAAACAGGGAATCCTACTCTCAACTGCCAAAACTGCAAATCTGGAAGTATTAATCGTGACTCAGAATTGCTCATTATCCAGACATTCTTCACATGTGCTGCATATGCTCCTAGGGTGGAGGTTTTAAAGTGGGGAGAGGGAGAACTGAACATTTCCTGGGGTTCTTTGGAAATAAAAGGTTATTACAGTTTTATTTATTACTCTTGAATAATACATATTTAGCAAAAAAACCTAGCCCTGAAAACACATTAAATGCAAGCAAGAGATATAAAAAAAAATAAAGGAGAAGGAACAGCTGAAAACAGTGTAGGTCATTGCAGCTGTGTTGGAATCAGAATGGTTCTGTCATGGACTAATGAAAGATATGTGAATAATTCATTTCATATTTATCTACTTTAAGGTCATGTACAACATCTATTATCATAACATTTGAGTGTCTCACAGTCTCTGTTGTTATCTTCACATTTCCCTTGTCAGATCCTATTATTTCCATTGTACAGCTGAGCAATCAAATCAGCCAGCAACCCAGGGAGGATTTATTCTGCTTTTATGCCATTTGCATCACCTAAGTCAGACACTCAGGCCTTGTGAGGAATGCCTGTACTCAGGAGGGAATGTCAGGTCTTGCCAGAAGGTTTCTGATATGTACCTGCCTTTTATCAACATCCAGGAGGACTTCTAAGTGCTATGAGTTGGACGAGATGAAAGTGAATCTCTGGGATTTGCCCACAATCAGACAAGATACTTGAAAGCAGGCTGTGAAAACATGCCATCTCCTAGCTACATATCACTGACCTAGCTGCTTTGGTTAGCTGTTTTCTGAGAGAAGTTTATGTTGTTTTATAAAGCTCAGGACAATCTATGTTTATTGCCAACTTGCCCAGCTGCCTTTGAGTTGGCACTTGTATGTGGTTAGAAGATAACAAGCTGTTCTCCAGCTAGCAGACTGTATGCTGTTATGTTATCCAGCACAGTCCAGCATCTCACTACAGCTGGAAGTCTATTACTGGCTTGCTCACTGTATGTCTTTTTAAAGGCGGATAAACTGTAGGCTGCTCAGATTTTGTAAACATGTTTTCTTCTTCCCAGCTGAAATAAAAGCTGGCCAAAATTCAGGCTTACAGAGACACCAGTTTAAGTCCAAAATAAGTCTTGAAGATAAATAATTTAAGATTTGCATGCATGTAGTCAGGAGCAGAATTTAGATTGTTATGCTTAATCTAGCTCAGCTCCTTCTGATTGTTTCCTGGTGGGAGGATCTTAAAGCTTTCAGGAGTCAGTCTTTGTTCCAGTTTGTTGGTGTACCCATGGCAGGTTTATAATTTTTATGTTTCATCAAATTGGAATGACAACTACATGCTGTAGGATTTTTCCCCTCATTACACAAACCTTCACTATGTACTCTGCTGAGCAAATATCTAGATGATCTTGTATCAGGTGAGTAAAACTTAATCAGTTTAAGTATAAATCCCAACCTGCTAAGATTGATTCAAACCCCACTTTTCAAATTCATTCATTCTGGCTTCAATATTGCTTGAGACTCCAAAATTCTTATAAGTCTTGCAAGGCTGGACTTCTTCTCCTTACTGTTTGTATTGATGGTTTTTGACATATTAGAAATTTTATTTTGAAAATAAAAATGCTTTGCATTAATATAGCTTTTAAATTTTTATTGTTCTTAGTGACTTGCCCAAGGCAACAGAAGGAATTAGGGACAAGACTGGATTAGACAGAAAATCTTTCTGTCTCATTGACTTAGGCTCACACCTTTAGACAAGAATTTTCTTTCCAGAACAGTAGAGTTCCTCTTTTAGGAATTTTAATACTCTTTCTGTATTAGAAAAGAAGTCCAATAGTTAAACTTCCAAAAACTGTGAGTTGAGCTCATTGAGATTTGACTCGGAATTTCCCAGGTGGAGGTACACATCAGCATCATATTTTCCTGCCCATCACTAGGTTCTAATTAAATTTGTGTCTTTTTCTATTGTCATCCTTGTTTTATGTGATGTAGGAAGATGTAATGTTAATATTTGATTAATTTTGCAAAACTGTTGCCATCTTAATTATCATCACTGTTAAGACTGTATTACTTATTTCTATTTTGAATTTCTTCTGTCTTCAGCCTTTTAGACTAGTATCTATTAAACTGGAAATCTAATTGTTGGTTGTATGTTATGATGTTGTTAGATTGATTCTTAATTTTCTTATGGTTAAGCTGAACAGTTAAGCAGGGCTCCTATACTCTCTCAATGTAAAGCAAATTTTCAAATTACCTATTAATTCTTAAGGTTCTATCTGAAATCTTCTGTGAAGTATCCACCTATTTTCACAATTGTAGGCACTGGAAAAGAGAGTGGGTGGGAAGAAACTGACCAAAGGTGAACTACTCACTCAAGAGCTCTATATGCCACTGGTGAGAAACAGTCACTTTGAGGACAGAATTAATTTTGCAGATTTCAGACGTATGCCCTAAATGAATCACACCATAAAAATGTCTGTTTATCACCATTACTGTAAGGAAACCCACGGTGAACAATTCTATGTGGATGATCTGGTTTAGGTGGTATTAATCCTACTTAATATTCCAAAAACCAGGCAGACTCTTTTCAGAAGAAATAAAACAGCTTCCTGGTGGAGATTCCTTTAGTAAGACATACAAGGGTTAATTAACTATTCTTTGGTATGGTGGGGCATACCAAAGAATAGTTTGTGGGGCCATAGTTTGTGAGGCATTTGCAGCCTTGGGTGGTTAAGTCCAGTTTGTGCCCCTCCAGTACTTTCTCTGGTGCAACTTCAGAGCTAACTGCAGACTGGGCAAGTTGTGCTGGCAGGAGGGCAGCAGGTTCCCCAGGGCCAGCTATCTGGGCAGCTCAGAAGCCATGTAGCCCTTTGGCACAGGACACATAGCCATATTTAAGCAGGTGGCTGTAGAGGCTGAATGCTGCCATGTGTGCCTTCCTGCTCTGCTCCATGCACAGTTGCCCAGCACTCGAAATTCTGGTGTGTGCTTGTCTCAGCCTACTTGCTGTGCATACACATGCTCGTCCCAGACATTTGGCAGGTAAGGCAGCTGTAGTAGCGGTTCTTTTCTGTCGTTCTCAAAAGGTATGCAGCCTGTCCAGGCAGATTACTTCGATGCTGTTTTCTACCCTAACAGCTGATTTTCTTCCAAGACCACATAGTATCTTTTCTAAGTTGTTGCTTACCAAAGTGAGCCTTCATCCTCTTTAAATATGGCCTATGTTCTTCTCACACATCCTTGATTTTGTATTTCTATAGATACAGTTTTCTAGCCTATGAAGCACCAAATAACTCAGAATTTACTTGCATCAATGACGTCTCTCTTTTCTTTTATCACTGCTCCAATATTTGCATGGGCTGTAAATTTTAATGGTAGGAATTTTATGTTTCACTTCATGTTAAGTATAGAAGAAATCCAAATACTGAAACAAAGAAGAGACTGTAGAGTGACTTCAGAAGGAGCAGTGATTCTTTGATTACAACTGTAGGTTAAGGCTTATAAGTCAAGCCATTTTAACCTCTACAGGCCACACTTACCCAGAATCATAAAATCATTAAGGCTGGAAAAGGCCTCGAAGATTATTGAGTCCAGCCATTAACCCAGCACTGCCAAGTTCACCAGCAAACCATGTCTCTCAGCACCAAATCCACAAGTTTTTGAACATTTGCTGGGATGGGGATTCTACCACTTCCCTGGGTAACCTGGCCCAATGACCTTTGGTGACAAAACTTTTCCTAATATCCCATCTACATGTCCCTTGGTGCAACTGAGGCCATTTTCTCTTGTGGCCATTTTCTCTTTCTATGTGGGAGAAGAGACCAACCCCCACCTGGCCCCAACCTCCTTTCAGGCAGTTGTAGATAGAGATGAGTTCTCCCCTGAGCCTCCTTTTCTCCAAGCTAAACACCCTCAGCTGCTCCTCACAGCACTTGTGCTCCAGACCCTTCCCCAGCTCCACTGCCCTTCTCTGGACTCACTGCAGCACCTCAGTGTCTTTCTTGCAGTGAGGAGCCCAGAGCTGGACACAGCACTCGAGGTGTGGCCTCACCAGTGCCCAGTCCAGGGGGACAATCCCTGCCCTGCTCCTGCTGGCCACACCATTGCTGATCCAGGCCAGGATGCCACTGGCCTTCTTGGCCACCTGGGCACACCCTGGCTCATGTTCAGCTGCTGTCACCAGCACCCCCAGGTCCTTTTCCACTGAGCACTTTCCAGCCACTCTGCCCCAGCCTGTGGCACTGCCTGGGGTTGTTGTGACCCAAGAGCAGGACCTGGCCCTGGGCCTTGCTGAACCTCACCCCATTGGCCTCAGCCCATGATCCAGCCTGTCCAGATCCCTCTGCAGAGCTTTCCTGCCCTCCAGCTGATCAACTATCCTGCCCAACTTGGTGTCAACTGCAAACTGATCAAGACTACACTTGGTCCCCTCATGCAGTTCATTAATAAAGATATTAAACAGAACTGCCTCAAATACTGAGCCTTGAGGAACACCACTGGTGACTGGGTACCAATTGGATGCAACTCCACTCACCAACATGAACAGAGCACCAAGCCATGTCCAAGCCATGAGCCGCTAGTTTCTCCCAGAAAATGCTGTGGTAAATGGTGTTAAAGTCTGTACCGAAGTACAACATTCTTTACAGAAGGACAACATTCACAGCCTTTCCCTCATCCACTTTTCCACATTCCATCCCATCCCACAAGAGGTTCAGCTTGTCATAGAGGGAGATCAGTTTTGTTAAGCAGGACCTGCCTTTCCTAAACTCATCATGGCTAGGCCTGATCTCCTGGTTGTGCTGACAAGCTGTGTGATGGCACTCATGATGATCTGCTCCATAACCTTATCCTGCACTGAGACCAGACTGACTGGTTTGAAGTTCCCCAGATCCTCCTTCTGAAATGTCTTGCAGATGCAGTTGTTTTCTCAATCACAAATTTATGTAGCAGCATATCAAACCTCTTCCAGACTTATCTCATAGAGGTCCTAAGTTTTAAACAATTGCTTGTGAAAGGAAAGTAGGGAGACATACAAAATATTCACATTTTCCTACAATTACTTTTATTTGGAAGAAAAACTATTCAGTGACTTTTAATAGACAAATTACCTTTTTTTTTTAACAGCAAACTTAATAGCATCCAGTTATTTAAAACAAAAAATAATGTAGACTGTAGCATAGACAAAATCCAGATAATGGAACTGCTGGTTAGATTTCCACAGTCTGGCTGGCACAGTCATTAAAAACAAGGAAAAAAATTGTAGTGGTAAACATAGTTTTACATCATCTGTGATAACTTGAGTCCTCTGATTCACTGAGATCGCATATTTGAACCCTTCCATCTGTACTATTTTACCTACTGGTTGCCTTAATAGAGCTGCCGATTACAATTAACATCTGAAACGACTTGGCTAGCCAGACATTACACAAATACTTTTAGTGAGAATCTGAAGTCTTCAGACAAATTGTAGTTCAGACTTGTTCTTCCTAAAATGCAACAAACTGTGTCCCATACCTCTAATTTTCATTAGCCGAAGTGTAAGTAAATCAAAAGCCTCATAACCTTTCAGACACTGCTAACACTTTCCTGAACCAGGAAAGTTCTGTGGTGTCCTGTAGGTCTTTCTCCCATCTGACCTGGAAACTGAGCAGGTGAGTGGAGGACTTGCAGACATCTTTATTTTTCTAGAGGTTAAAATCTTTATAAACAGTCTTTCCCATTCTCTTGCCTTCCCTTCCCTGTTGTTGTAGTTGCTCATTTTATAAAAGCCTGTGCATCTGGAAAAGTTGTATAGTCTACATGTAAAAGCATAGCCCTGTCATTCCTAATGATTTTGGAACTAATCGGGGCTATTTCCCAAAAACCTCTGAGCATGATTAAACAGAGCACAGTAAGGAATTTTTCATGCAGGTTGGGAGACTGTTCAAAGCACTGTCAAAGTAAAGATACTGCTTCAAAGACAACAGATGGGAAATGTATATTTGATTTCCACATGGAATGGAATGAGGAACTGAACTGTCCCTGGACCAGCCCTAGGCTGCAGGCAGGATCGATAGCACTGCACTTCCAGGTATGCCTGTCTGACCCACTTATGGTTCCCCTATCTTCTCTCCATCTGTAGTGAGAGTGCTAAGGAGTCTGGTATTATTTACAATATGTTTGCTACACCTGTCATAGATTCAATGGAGATTTACTTTTAATACAAGCCAGCACAGGTAGAATGTAAACAGGAGAGAAATATTACAACTGGTTCTTGTTGACAGACAGCCTCCAAGTCAATTTGGATAGCTGTCCTGACTCAAGCCTGATCGACTTGGAGCAGAAGTGCAGTAGTGACACATTAGTAACACATTGTTTAAGAAAGAATGACAAAGAATGAAGCAAATTCTGGCATTTTTTTGCCTCTGTATTCATTACACCAATGAAAATTACTGGGTGTAGATTCATAGAATGGTTTGGGTTTGAAGAGACCTTAAACATCATCTAGTTCCAACCCTGCTTTCACCAGCCCAGGTTGCTCAATGCTGCATCCAACCTGACCTTGAACACTTTCACAACTTCTTGGGGCAGCCTGTTCCAGTGCCTCATCACTCACACAGTACAGAATTTTTCCCCAATATCTAATTTAAACCCACTCTCTTTCAGTTTAAATCCATTCCCACTTGAATCAAAAGCTCCCAGTGCAGGAGAGATGGATATAAAGATGATTTAGACTTTTGGTCATTTATGCAGTGGCGACTCCCTCACTCCTCTTATTCCTCATTCCCTAATTGTCCTTCCCTGGAGGTTGCACAAGTATATCCATCGCAGTGCTAATTTTGCATCTTTTGGCAGGATCTTGCATGATACAGTCTACATTCCAGAAAAAGAAAAACACTGGTATTCATAATTGCAATTTTGATGAGCTGTGTGGCAGCTAAAATCATTATGGGTGAAATCTGATCTCAGCTTCCAGACCACAAAAATAACATGTCTACATTTAAGTAGGGAGGGGAACACTGATTCACATAAAATACAGCTTGAATCATACAAGAATGAATGCTTCTTGAAGGCTTACAGAGTTAGGTTAATTATTCGCTTTTACTGTGCATTTTGATTTCCCATGAGGCTAGGAAAATGTAGAAATACTGTCCTACCCGCAATAATACTTGTCTTCACCATGTTTCTAGCCCACAGAAATGCAAGAGGTCTCCTTGAGAATCCTTATCCCACCCGATTTCCAGTCTTGTTACCAGAGAGTAGAGGGCAGGTAGGTCTGCTTAACTTTCCAGTTTTGTACGCATGTCAAAACCAGCTGCAAAATCTGCAGATGATGTAAATCAGCATAATTCCACCGATTTAAACAGAGATGCATCAACATTCACTAGCTGAGCATCTGGCTCCTCATCCCATCTATTGTTCCAGACATGTGTGCACTAAATATTTCACTGTATCTTTCTGACATTAATAAAGCTTTTCCTCTTACCCTGTCTCTCTCTATACTTTCTAAAACAACTCTCTTACATGTGTTTGTACTTTACAGCTATCATTTCCATATAATACCCATTATTTGTATTTTAACTATCATGCTGTTTCTAAGAGTACATGAGTCATTTACCAGGGTGGGGAGAAGTGTCGTATCAGATTGTTTTATTGATTTCAACACAGAGGTACAGCTTTAAGTTGTATTTCTGCTATTCTTTAATAATAATAAAAAAAAAAGTAGATAGTCTTTTTCTTGCACAATACATGACTGTTTTCTTAAAATGTATATAATTACAGACTAATACAATTATGTTTACCAGCTGGCCAGACTTTCAGATAACAATAAGCAACTTTCCTTTAAAATGTCTTCACAGTTTTGAAACACACTTTTTCTCAGCTGGTCTTACCCCTGTGGAAGACTAACTCATCTCATTTCATACCCTGGTTGCAATACTACTTGGATGGAGTTCAGGAACAGATTCTCATTCTTAAGATCTGTATCCCAGAGCAGCACTCTCACATTAATGTGAAGCATGTGGCTAAATCCCTTGAATGACTCTGGAAACATCAACCATCTTTTTTTTTTCCTCTTTTCCTTTTTTTTGTTTCCAGGCTTAGCTCCTACTGTTAATCAGATTTTCTTTTTCTAGTATTCTTTTAGAAAATAAAGAATAATGGGAAATATAGATCTGAATGAGATTTTTCTGATAGTTTGCAGGTTCTGTTCGCCACGTTTCTTTAGAAATCCTTAAGAATTTAGTCTGCACTCAGCTCCACACCATGGTTACAATGCTAACAGTACACATAATCTAACTTGGTTAAAGTCACTTCAGTTGGACTGACAAGCTTTAATATCCCACTTTGACTGCAATGTAGGCACACCCACAATGTGGGAGAGGAAACAGAAGTAAAGCAATATGCCCAAGATTACAGAGGAAGCCTGCAGCTGAGCCAGCAAGGAACTCTAGACTTGTGGATTCAGGACCAGCGCCTTTTCTTCTCTTCCAGGAATTTGTAGGAAGTATTCTACTTTCCAAATTTCAGGCATAATGGGATTTGTAATTTTGGAATTTATGATATATTTTGTTTTGATTCCTCTCATATTCTGCCCTTTATTTTTTTAATCTTATGAAGTGCTTATGGATATTATCTGCCTAGCTTCTCTCATTGTGAACTAGGGATGTTGAATGCCTGCAGATCTTTTTTCCTGTACTTTTAAAGTTATATACATAGTTAAGACTGAAACATTTTCTTGCTGTTTTTTGTATTTTCTAGGCCTGAAGCATGCTGTAACTGTAGTTTTAGGTAGTAAATATTAATTTCCTTAATTTTCCACCATGATTAGGAAATGAAAACCAGTGTTTATGTAAATTTTTTAAAAAGTGATTAAAAAAATATATAGTGGTTCTTAGGACTTATAGGAAAAAGTAGGAAGGAATCATCTACAGAGATTGTTTGAGAGTGATGTAATTTTGCTGGTACTCAGACACTATGGGAAAGAAAACTTTGGAAATACTTAAATATAAAGCTCCAGTTGATTTTTGGAGAGATTGCACATTAGGGTGGAATTCGGCCTTTCTAATTCGCAGTGGTCTTATGAGCACACTCAGGCTTATTTCAGCTCCAGCTACACACTCTCCCTCTCCAGAGGCTCGCTGCCATGATCCTTTCCAGGACTGCACATGAGGGGCATTTATAATGCAAAGTGAGGCACTGTGGCATAGTTTATTCCCAGAGCTGCCATTGTCTACCTGAATGACCTCAAACAAGTCATTTTACCTCCTGAGTTTTTCCCTCTGTACAGGACTTTTAGATCTGCAGAGGAAAAATGCTGTATAAAAGTAAGGAATTATTATGGACATGGCTTGTTTGCAATCAGTTGCTTGTATCACACCGTACGTTTATATTGTCTCTTTACACTTCACAACAACATTTTCAGTCTCATCAGTAGTAAGAATAGAGAGGACGTGACTACGAAGATGAGTCATATGATCCTCTAGGATACAGAAATTATATCAATTATACCTGATAATCCTTATTATACCTGTCTCAGCCTTCTGGGAAAGAAAACTCTTGTTTTAGTTGGTCTTTTCTTAAGCAGTGGGAATTTCCCAAGTAGTGTTATTTAAATACCATCTCTAAATATCCATGCTAGTTCCCAAGACTGCCATTTGTTCTGAGGGTACAAACAGCACAGCACATGCATTTCTCTGGATCAAAGCAAAGAAATGCCTAAAGGTTTAGTTTGCTGGCAATGCTTAGGTGGTTCTGAATCTCCAGTTTCCCTGGGGGTTTGCACTCGCAGTTGGCAGGCTACCTGGAAGACCACAGGATGTGGAAATACATAGTATACAGTAATGTTATTGCCATGCAACAGCCAACCTAGTTACTTTTATTTAGGGATGCTGGGCAGGCAGAGATTTTGGGGGCAAAGTGTTCTTCCTAATAAATCCACAGAGCAGCCAGCAATAGCAGAGCACTGAGACTCCACGAGCCAACAGATCTTATTCAGGAAAAGGAAAGGTGTGTGGCTCAGCAAAAAATAACGTCTTCATAAAATTATTTTATTTGGATCCTTGCCTACAAAATCTCAAAAATAGTTGATATTCCCAGATGCCACTTTGGCCACTAAGATGATATCCAATCTTGTTTAAAGTTGTTCTCACTAGAATGTTTTTCCTCTCATCTCACAGAGGACCATTTCCCAGCCTGATACACTTCATTCTCACATTCATTCTCCTTTCATTTCTTAGCATTTTCATTGTCCTAAAATAATTCCTTTCCTATCACACACTTGTTAAATATTTATCCATAAGGTCTTTTTTTTCTCCAGTTATGACAGATTTAGTACTTACTTTATACATTAAAATAAATTCTGTTCTCCCCTACTCTTATTTTATTGTTCCCTCAATCCTCTCCAATACACTGATTTTTATTCAGGACATAAGTTCCTGAAATGTAGTGGAGTACTGTGAAAAGGACTTTTGCCATCCTGCCCACTGAGACTGTAACCCTTCCTTATGCAATTCAGAGCTGCAATACCCTTTTGGATGTTATATCAGGCTCCTAATGCATTTCTTACTTTCTGTCCACTCTCACCTCTGGACTTCTTTAAAATTACTGTTTTCCAAACTCCTTCATTCATCTGACTGTGTTTTTTCTTAAATTCATTTGCCTCATTAAAGACTGGCGCCTTATTTCTTTTCTCCTATTCTTTTTCTGAATCTCCTTGGATCTGTTAATGTTATTTTATACCTTCAATATTTGCAACACTTACTCTATTGTGCTCATATAGGAGTTCCATTAGACAGAAATGATCAACAAAGAACAAAAAAATCATGTTGTAAAAATTAATGCAGTTAAAAATCCTGATTATATTATCTTTGATGAAGTTTGAAAATTTGCAAAGCTCATGCTACAAAAATCAGGAAGATGTTTCTTCTCACTACAGACTGGAACACTGATATTCAAAACAAATCCTCTGTGAAAATGGTTTGAAGCAGAGGTATTTTCCTGATGAATGCTTTCTGATTAGGGAGTGGTTTTGTGAACATGCAGCTCTTGTTAATCTCCTTGGGACACTTCTTAAGCTAAAAGCAGTATGGTCAGACAGTTGATATGTCAATTACATTCATATTGAGAGATTTTAGCTTCTGGATATTTCCAACATATCCAAAACTAAGGAACAGTTCAGAAGTCTTTGTTAAAAAGGTTTGGAGAAAAGATCACATTGCATGCAGCAGCTGTTTGTGTGGATTACCTAGTCTAGCCATTCTGTCAAGGCTAAAAAAAATACTGTCTGAACTGCAGGGAGAAAACAAGTCACTGAAATATCAGTGAAGTAAGGGCATGTTACAAGCAGCATGGCTGGACTTCCTCTGTCAAGCCTCAGCTTGGGCAAGCCAGTAGAACAATTCTAAACAAAGATCTTGTTTGGCTGTCCCATTTAGAGGTATTTTTGGAATGAACAAGATGAAACAGTTGTTTTCTAGCTCTGCTGTAGAGCTTACAGACATGTATTGCTTTTGACTGTATATTTATAACAAATTGTATAAATCTATATACAAAGCTTGGAGTTTCATTTTCTTTACAAGGGTGGACTTGGCCTTGCTTCTCTGTGGTCTCCCTCCCT
>VZRM01004130.1:287528-355142 GCA_013397955.1 Grantiella picta | reverse complement strand
CTTCCTTCCTTCCTTTTCCAAAAAGCCAGCAATAGCTTCCCAGTGATCTCTTGCTTTGCCCTTCTAAAATCTGCTAAGATGATTTATCCTGAAAGACCTCTGAACTCTGGTGACTCTATTCCAAAATAGAAAGTTTCGGGTTTTTTCCTAATCTCTCTCTAGCATCCTGGTTTCCATTTCTAAGCACTGGCTTTTTTTATTTTCATGAAAAAAAGATTACAACTGATCACAGGATTTCTGCAACAGATCTAGACCATCTGCTGTGATGACCTGCAGATATGACAATGACAAAACAAGAATTAAAATATGCCCAGTGACAGTCTCTTGAACCTAGATGGTTCATGGTGAAGCATGTGGGAAATTTTTTTTTTTTGTAGCTGTTAATTAGTCAGAAACACAGTAATCAAAAGTAATACCCACTAAAGAGGCTTTAAGTCAGGATATTTTTGAGCTTTTGGTTTGGGATTTTTTTGGTTCGATTTGGTTTGTTTTGGTTTGGTTGGTTTTGTTTGCTGGTTTGTTTATTTGTGTTTCTTTTTTTGTTTGTTTTTGTTTTGTTTTGGTTTTTTGGATTTTGTTGTTGGGGTTTTTTGTTGTTTTGTTTGTTTGGTTTTTTATTTTCCTTTTTTCTTCTTTTTTTCATTTCCATATGGAGTTACACATTTCACTGTGTTCAAACCCTCTTTACTGAGATAACGAAGAGGGTGTGGCTCCCTGGGGTCAGTCAATGCTACTTCTAAACCAGTTGAAGGAAATTAAACAGCCCAAGATGTTCTCCTCCCATCAAAATATGACTACATTGACAGGACACATAAGGCTGATGTGCCTCTATGGCTGTCATGCTCTGAACCTAATTGGTCCCGAACCCCCCAAATGGGAGCAGTTATATCAGATCTATCAACATTTTAGCTGGAGAGAGGAAAAGGCACGGAATCACTTGCCTTTTTCAAGTGCAAAGAAATGTAAAGAAATGTAAAGAATGTAAATGTAAAAAAAAAAAAAATCCATTAATATTTTCTACCATCCACTTTTTGAACCTGAATCATCTGCAGAGCCCTAAAAATCTAAATGAGGAGGCTGCATCCCCAGACGCAGCAGCAAGGACTTTGCCTTTTGCTTTGTGCAGGAAGAGGAGCCAAGGACTTCAGTCTTCCATCTCTACATATGAAGAAGAGTGATTTATACTGCCTGTCTCATGTGGGTGCAGTTAATATATGCAAAGGTTTGTCAAGTTTAGACCAGCCCTTAAGCTTTCTGGATTTGCAGTCTGCTGGAGATTTCCCAGTGGACATTCAAACCCTTCAGGAAAATATCCTTCAGTAGGTTTTCAAGTCACCTAACAGCAGGCTTATTTTTCATATCTGCCTTTTGTTGACCCTTCCCTCCATCCCAAAACTCCGGAGGCAACAGTATGAGCATGACTGGATACAGAAAAAAAAATAATTCCCACACTGATTGTATCTGATTTTGGGTACTGGCACAATATTGCCAGGTAGAACTGACACATTTTTTCCCTCTTGTCTAAGCCTCAGCATCATATTCATAAAATGTCATGTGCCTAGGAAAAAAAAATGAAAACTTCAGGCACAGATGAGTTGGTTGTAAAAAAATCAGTTATTTTCTTAGGGATGAATTTTTATCAACTCCCTTCCTGGGTTTTTTGGGCACAGATCACTGATGTCTCACTGGAACTGTAAGGACATGTATAGATTTCCCTCTTATTGTTCATTACAAGATAACATAACTCTAAATTGGGCTGGTGATTCACCGCTCCCTGAGGGGCTGCAGTTATAATAGAGTTAATTATTCACCTTCCAGTCGTGGAAAGATTCCATGCAGCTGTTGGTATTGGTCTGTCTTTTCTTCACCGAACCACACCTACTGAACATCAAGGAACTTAGAGGGGGAAGGGGTTGGGGTTCTTTTTTCCTTTTTTTTCCTAATTGACCAGGCAAGATTCTCATCTGTGTGTGACTCAATAGCTTGACTATGAACTCAGGTTTCATGAATGTGGAGAAATCTCACTGAACTTTCACTTACCTCCCTGAACTTATGCTCCCTCTCTCTGTTTTAAAGAAACCAAACAAAACAAAAAGTATTTTGCACTGCATGTGGCTAACATTCCCTGATCTAATCTGGTCTGTAGCTAACATTTTGAGTAAGAGATGTATGCAATACTAAGCTCCACTCAATGGGACTTATTTCTAGGTCTGTAAAGTCATGCATTAACACTCCTCATTTTCTCCAGTAGTTGGCCACTTAACAACTCATCAAGTCATTAGTAGGACCCCCCTACACTTGTGTTTTAATTTCATTTGCATTACACAGCCAACTCTCCCTGCTGAGCCCCTTGTTCAAAGATACAACGCCCCTCCTTTGTGCTTTGGGTTTCCTATAGCACCACAGCTCTCCCGACACAGGTAACTATCTCCCTACATTCACACGTGCACACACGCACACATGAGCTCTGCGCTGTTCTGTCCTTCCTATTTCTGTCCTTGTCGGCTGTGTCTGCTTTCACTCAGCACTTAACTCTTTCCCCATCGGCAGCAAACCTAATGATCATTTAGTAGCAAGTACAGAAACAGTCCTGGGAGCAGAGGTCAGAATCTGTGACATTCTCCTAGGCACCAGGCTGCAGACACATGCTTTCTCTTGTGCCCTACATCCTTGGTTGACTTGGTCTTAAACCCTTTCTGGGTCTGATTGGTGACAACAGCTTGTCAAAGACAACCATTTCCTTTAAAGTGATTTGTGGTTTAAATCAAACAGCTAAATTATTGTCAAATACAGTTGCCATCACCAGCCCCCTGAGAGACTGACTGCAAGCACTTGTCCGGAGAAAGAGTTTTGGGGAAGATGGCTGCAGTGTGAACAGCAGTGTCCCAGTCCTATTGTCTCCTGCTGGCAGACCTCACTCACCTCAGCATACAATCCTCTGTACACCCCTTTTCTGGTAGTTTGGCTTTCCCCTGATCTTCACGGGCTGTTTGATGTGTCTCCTTGACGTGGTGCAGCGAGACAGGCACGTACGCACTTGGTGTCTCCTGCCCGGGCTGTGTCTGGCCCCCTTGTCTCAGCTGTGCCTGTTCCCTGGAACAAAACCTGTCTGGGCTGTATTCCCACATGAGACATAAACCGAGCATAAAAAAGGAAGCTTAAAGTGTTTGTTGGAGTAGGACAATAGTGTACTGAGATTTAAACAGAGAGGGAATTGAGATGAAGACTGACTGTAGCAGAGCATTAGGTACTTCCCTGGGAGTCATACTCTAGATGTAACTCCCAAATCAAGAAGAGAGGATTTAAAAATCAGTCTTCTGTATTCATATCACAGGCCACTGGTAAATTAACTGTATTAATAGTTAAGCCAGCCAGAAAGTCTTGCTTCTGGCTGCCTTTTGTGCCAGGACTAGTCCCATCTGTGTGCTTTGAATATATCTGTCTGCTGGGCCGTGCAGAAAGGGAGGAAGAGAACGTTTTTAATGCTGTGTTGAAGCAGGTAGCTCAAGCTTATTACAAGTTTTACAGCTGAGCATAGCCCCACTAGTGTGTGATTAAGCACCTGTCCTGGGATTTTGAAGATTAGTGTGATACCTGTGTATTTTAGTTGAGAGTCTAACTTGGTGGGAAAATATAACAGTTTTTTTTTTAATTGATTACTTGAAGTCAGATTTTCAAAGGTATTTTGGTCGCTGAAGATACAAATAGACCTTTCATGAGTGTCAGTTCGGATAAAATTATTTGAAAACTAGCGTTGTATGAATGACTTAAAATGGCTTGTTGTCACAGAGTATTTTTGTATTGGTAGATTTTTTATTAAATAGTGTTTCTGAATGCTGTTAATTCCACAAAAGTGCATGTAGTATTCCCTTTACATAAGGCCTACACATGGCTTTTTATCGTTCTGGTTTTATTAGTTTTATTTCTGCTACCTTCTCTTTATAGTTCCAGTGTAACCTGTGAGGAGAAGCTGAATGACATCTAGATGACTGTTAAATACTTGTGCACACTTCACAGTAGAACTAGCAAAATCACATTCTCTCAGGACATTATAAAACACTGCCTGGCAGTTCCCTACTCTGGTAACACAGAATATAATAAAGATGGAGATGGAGGGCATCATAAGTTGATTCCCATAAAAATGTGTCCAAAGAACATAATATAGAAGTTGCCATAAAACATGTGCACACTCAGCTTCAGTGTCATCTCATCTTCCATTTCACATATACAGATAGTGATTTTTTTCTAAGCGAATAGAAATTTGTATATGGATCATATGGTCTACTGGGAAATATAAATATAAATGACCGTCTATGTCTTCATCATTATTACACTTTGATTGGAAGGTTCAAACTCCAGAAAAAAACTACATATAAATGGATGGAAAAATTGAAACCTTTTGGTCCAAATGAACTTTCAGCTCTAAATAATTCTAGCCCAAATATTTTCGTCATCTGGATCAGATTGAGGATCTGATTTAACAAAATACTTCAGCTCTTGACTGCCTTTAACTTTGTGAGTAATACTATTGACTCCTAAGGAGCTACTCAAGCTATGTATTTGTATATACACGTACATATGTATAAATATTTATATATATATACACATACTTTTTAAATGTACATACAATATACACGTATTTACACATATGCATTTAGTTATATACACTAATAAGCATCCAGATGCATTAATGTATTTGCAGAATTTGAGCCTTAAAAAACAAGAGAAATTAATATTATGTTCCAAAAGGAAGAGTGCAACTCCTTAGAAGTTAGAGGACAGAGATTCCCAAATATTGAAATGAATACTGAAGGGTCACAAAAAGCATTTCTTGTACTCTACAATTTTTTTATACTACAAGTATTGAACTGCTCAATGATTCTGACTTTTCTGAGCTGCAGTGAGGCACTAGTGTGTTAATATGATAGATTTTACTGTTTAATACGGTTGTCACCATGGTAGAAAACAGCTTGGAAACCATGTGTAAAAAAGGTTTTTAAACCTAGACAGAAAGCTTGTATGACAAAATTGTATATGGAATTTTTGTTACCAGATGTTAAATAGAGCTGCTATTATTTGTTCTTCTACATTTCTCCTGCTGTAAAAACTTCTGCCATAGTGCCAGTAAAAAGTGAGTCAGTTAATGATGATTTAAGAAGGTGACTGGGAGAGTCAGCAATTTGTTTAATCTTGTTTTTACACTAATGAGTAAAAAGTGCACATTGGTTTATAACAATTCTATATATCACTGCATTTTTCCGGTTCAAGGGTTTAGGAGTAGGCTGTGCCCAGTCTGTATTATAAACGCTATTCCCACATAGGGCAGGTATTTTTCTTGACCTTTCCCAATCAGTTCCATGTCAGGAGGGTCCATGTATGATTTAGGTGCTCATACAGAAGTTCTGACTCATCCACTAGCTGATCTGTGCAAAGATCTTAATCTCAAGAACTGGAACACTAGCCCTTGATTCAAGCCCTCTGTTAAACAAATAGGAGTGGTTTTCCTAAGAACTTCCAGAATGAATCATTTATCAAAAATTAAAATAAAACAGCCTGCTTCAAGGTAGTGAGTGGAGATCCTGCACAATGTCAATGTCTGGTCAATGCAAGACACCTTCTTTACAGGTAATTGTACAAGGAACTACTGATCAACAAATTCTTCTGGCACAGACTTCTGTCATGTGTCCTTTAATTGCCACCCCAAACAGGCTAAGTAAGTGTGGTGCCTTTTATTTTTATGCATTCTTCTTATGATCAAGGACAGATTTCCAACGAATTGATTGTCAGAAGCCTCCCTACTAGTCAAGAAATACGATCTTCACCACAGGCATCTCTCTACAGTGACTCAGTCTTAGCCTTTACCTATTATTAATGAAGAATACTATCATAAGTAATAGTAACAATACAATGATAATAACAGGGCTGATAACAATGATTATAATTATAGAAAGAGTAGTAACAGCTACTAAAAGCTGCAGTAAGTAATAAAGCACCAGCTTTGAAATAATATTATTGCCAAAACTCCTATATTTTCTTGAAAGAAGAAAATAGTTAATTTGAGCTATGCAAAGATTAGAAAAGAATTTGCCGTTTGCTGAAAATGAGAATTTCTTAAATTCAGCCTATCTGGAAGAAGAAATGGACAACTTAAGAGTAATTCAAGCCCCAGTCAGAAGTAGAATAAAAGCAGAAAATATTTATGAAGCCCTTAAATATAGTGTTTAATCAGAAAATTTCCCAGTACCTCTGTGTTACCGTGCAGTAGTGTGGTTTGTACCAGAGGTGACACCATGGTGACATCATTGCATGGGATGGTCATTACCACCTGAACACAGATGCTCCAAGGTATGTCCTTGTTGTCAACTTGGGCAGGTGAAGGCCTAGCAAGAGTTATGACAGGTTTAGTACAAAATTTAGGGAGGTTGTTTCAAAGTACAAGGGGGAAGATTCACGTATCTCTACTTTGAATATTAACAAATATAAACACTGAGCTAAATCTTAATTATGATGGCATGTTTCCCCTTCATATACATGCTATGCTATTCCTTTTAAGGATTGTTTGAGGTGGATAGGGAAACACTGGTTTAGATTACATAGGCTAGTTAAATTAGAGATATCACAAAGTCCTCACAGGTTACGGGAGATGGCAAACAGACAAAATGAATCCTTATTGACTCATGGATAGGACTTTATTGCAGTCAGGATGTGGTGGTTGTCAACATATGTATGGAACCAAACATAAGTTAATCTGGTAAGCCACGAAGGTGTGCTGAAACAGACTTTAGCTCAGGCCACTCAAACTTGCCTGGTACCTCCTGTGCTTACTTGTCTGGGTAACACATCCTGAAGTTAATGATGCAATAATTTCACTGCTATTGGTTCAAGTAACACAAAGCTGGTCAGTCAGCCAGGGCATGACAGGTTGTGGCTGGGGAATACTGCACCCCAGTGACCCACAGCTAGCATAAAAACCTGGCTGGAATGTAGCAGCACTCAAGAGAGGCCCAAAATTACACCATATAAGATACCCGTCACAACAGTATCAGATGGGAGGACAAAGGTGACTGAGGGTTATCACTATTGTTGCCTCAGTCTTCTCAGATATTTCACACACAGTCCAAAGTTAAAGTCAGTTTAACAGAGCCCAGAACCACTATGAAGATGTAAAATCAACTAAGAATTAAAGGCTCTGGTACATTATGTGAAATATCCTCACTGACACATGACACAATCTTCTCAAAACTTGTGTGTCTGTGTCATTTATGCTGCCTTTTTTCCTTCTCAACATTGCAATTGAGCTAAGAGTGTGAAAAAGCAAAAAAAAAACAAAAAAAAACCCTGACATAGCAAAACAGTGTTAGTTTAGAACGTTTGGAAACTGTATACATAAAGTACGTTTCAGCCTCACTCATCTCATCCTGTTGTCCACAACCAACCCCTTCTCTTTCTTTCTTACACTTTCACAAGTTGTTTTTCTGCATACATCAATTTTGTTGTTTTTAACCTCAATATATATTTGCTGAAGTCTGGACAGTCCCAGTACACTTGCACATGGTAAACATGGCATTTCACAATTCTCTCTGTGCCTGGATACAGAAAACCTCACATTTTCTGAAAAGTTGGTTTCACTAAACTTAACCTTGTGGGCTACTAAAAAACCCCTTAGATGGAAGTGCCCTCAGAAATGTAGGTCATACTCAAAGCTTTCTCTTCTGTTTGTTATTGGTGAAAAGTGCCTTCCTTGCAAGATACTGCTTTTGTCCTTCTGTTGGGTAAAAACATGCAAACCAGAAATATGCTAGCCAACATATTACTTTTCTCTGGGAAATTTGGCTTCTGTACACATCCAGAAGGCAACTGTGAATCAGGCATACATTAATAGTTTACAAAACATTTATCATGTTTTTAAGTGATGTATTCTCATCAATTATTTCAAAGAGACAGTTTTTGAAGATTGCCATACTTCTGTTTTTTGGGGCTTGACATAAACATATCCTTTCTAGTCTCCTGAGTTTCAGGTCTTTTTGGTGTTTGCTGAGAGACACATCAGTCAAAACCTGCTGGATTTGTCTGATGTGAAACTGAACCAGTGGAAAACCTCTGACAACTGCAGAATTTAAAGCTGGATGAAAAGCTGGGCTAAATGGTGTTTGCAGCCCATGCAGGCTGGTGCTCCTTGGTGTGCTGGCTGGGTGCCAGTGCAGTAAAACACCTTGCACCTTCGTTGGTATGGGTCCCGCTTCATTCAGGCACCAAGAGCTTTATTCCTCAAGCTGCACACAGAGCACCATGCAATTTAAAATCTTCTGCTACACATAATGAGTGCTTTTGTTTCTTTTCCTACTGTTTTGCAAATACATAACAATGCTGCTCTTCAAGGCCGAGGCTGTTAAAAAGAGCTGACTTTCTTCCCCCAAAAATGAACCTTGATGTGAAAATTTTCCCTGTCCTTCCTTTTGTGAAGCAGGGAGAGGCACACAACTGTTTGTAGATGAAACTTTGCTTCATAAGTAAGGAATAATAATAAATGCAGAAGTGATGCATGCTATTATATCTAGTCAGTAGTCACACTAGCATTAGTATCAGCCTAAACAGTCTGTATTTTACAGATTTAAACACTGGGAATGTAGCAGCCTGCAAAAAAGAGAAACTTGAATATGATCCAGAATATTTATTTGCCTTTATTTTTTTTAGGAAAGCGAAAACTTGCTGTGTTTCAATTTATTGTCTCCAGAGAATGTTCCTAAACAAATGTTAAATTTTCAGCTCAGCAGTTTAAATGCATAAGAATGGGGAAATAAATAAGAATAAGATCATATGATGTGTGTGTCCACATGAGGCACAGTCCATATTTAACATATCATTTGAAGAAGGGACACACTTGGATAGATGGTGTTTAACTGAACCTGGAGGTTTCCTGGACCATGAATTTGTCTTCATTCCTCATTTGTCCTTGTTCTGCCATGCTTTGTCCCTAAACTCTTTGGGGATTTTTTTCTGTATCTGAGGTAAGTGGACTGAGCACAGCAGAAAAAGACCTACATTTGGGAGAAGCTTTCACATGAATGGGTGCTTCTTACTCTTCTTGCAATCCAACAACAAGCAGTTATTTCTAACACACAGTATATCATAAAGTTTTGATAACTGTTTACAAGTTGTGTGGTTTTGTGACTGCTGGACAGGAATCTGGCCATGGCCTTCAGAGGGAAAGAACCCTTTGTGCCTGCTGAATTCTCTTTATCCTGAGACTGAAGGTAACCAAGTCCAATAATCCCTGGTGAAGGTTGTTCTAATTGAAGGAAGATCAAGCCTCAGGCAACAGGATACAGTCTTACAAGACTGTCAATATAATTTCAGAACCCCAACCCACCCCTTTCCAAATTCCTTACAAGGACTTTCTTGCATCTGTATTTTGACTAGAAGGCAGTAATTATTCAGGAGCACAGCAGCAACACAGCACTCAACAGATTAAACACCAAATCAAATCAAATCAAATCAAATCATGCATATCCAGGCAAAATTTCTGGGAGTATTAAGCTGTGAGGGCATCTGCTTGTAGACTTTCCTGGAAGACCACATGAAGATCCACAGGTAAACTGATGAAAATGCCAGCAACAATATTCAAGGCAGTTTTGTAAAACTGAGTAATATGCATAATTTCAAAATGAATTATCACTGATTTTTTTTTAAATCCCCAGACTATAGCTTGTCTTGGGGCAGAAGTTTTCTATATATCTCAAAGAGCAGAGCAGTAAGAGCGTAGTCATTCTAGTCCTGCAAATACCTGGTGTGAGGGCCCAGGCTCTGAGGAGAAGGTCAGGCTAGGGTGTCACTTGCAGCTTCTCAGCCTATGCCCTCCTGAAGTTCCGGCGGAATACAGAACAGCCTTATCACTCCCAGGCCCCAAAGCTGATCACAAACAATATAAATTATTATAACAGATGGATTCTGGTATCATTTGGTGTGTGCTTGGGCCTTTCTAAACATACAGCCAAACACAGTTCTGTCCCAAAGGCACTTATCATCAAGACACTGGTGATAAGACATAGCAAGGGAAAATTAGGCATCAATTAAGGAAAGGGCAGTGATGGCATCTTGAACCCTCCCCTTTACTGGGAAGGTGGTATAGTTGCAGGTTAAGACCCTTATTTTCCTCCCTGTTTAAAATAGTGTATTCTGGTACACAGGAGAGATGCCCAGTTTCTGCTTTCCTTCTGAAAAAGAAGGTAAGCCATTTCTATTTTGGCAATTTACAGTTTTTCAAAAATAGTGACTTCACAAAAAAAGCATATTGGACCTTAGATGTAAAAAGTGAAAGAACTTGGACAAGAGAAAGGAAAGAAATATTTCTGTCTCCTTGTTGCCAGTGTGCTCCTGGAGGGGGACACTTAATGAAGGTGAACAAAGATTTCCAACACTCTACATTGCAAAGCCTTTGAGCCCAGTGTGTTGAAAGTGTCTTGGCAGTGGACGCCAACTGTCGGATGAGTTTTAGTGTTTATCTGGAAGAAAGTGCAGATAAGAGCAGTACCAATGTGTGCTTTGAAGGCAGAATGGTTCTTACCATTTTGTGGCATATTTGTTCCTGGAGGTTTGCCTAGAGATGGAGTCTCTTCTGGACCATCAATAAAGGTATCTAGCACACTACTTACAGTTGTTCCAAAGGACCAATTTATGCCGACGATGCTTACAACAATATTGAGCCCAGTTTTGTTCCCTTGGAAATATAAGAAATTCTTAATAATATTCTGTAGTTACTATTCTCATCTCCATCAAAGTTTCTTTGCCAAAAAAAATACAGGCTTGCAGAAAATTAGAGTTAGTGATGGATGATAAATCCTTATTGAGAATCATCTAACCTGTTACTTCTTTGAAGCTTTTGGCCCTAGCCAAACAACATACACCTGATCAAGATTTTGGAAGACATAATAAGAAAACCTCTGGCAATAAAGATGAGATAATTTTTACAAGGTTCTATTAAAGCAAAAATATACCTGGGAGATGGCAGGTAAGTAAGAGGTCCTAAGATGTGATTTTGTGGCTTTTTACCCTTTGTTTTTGTTTGTTTGTTGGGACTTGGCAGGGTCTTTTGTTATTTTGAGGTTTTTTTTTGCTTTTTAAATCATAGCAAAAGGAAAATGGATCCTTTCAATTTTGGGAAAACAAAGATCTTCCAAGTCTCATGTGGAAAAGTTTTTGTAATGTGTTTTAACTACTGTTTTTATGACAATTGCTTAAAAAATGGTAAGTATTCCTAGCTCTGAAAACAAATTATTTGCAGCATTAATACATTTTTTTTCCCAAAGGAAGCTGGAAGAACATAATAAAACTGGAGTGACATGCTATAAAAGCTTACAGGCAAACTTCCTCATGCAGACATGTATATTTCACTGTAAATTTTTGAAAGAAGAATTGATTTAACTATGTATCTAAGAAACGTCTGGCAAGTAGAGTATTTCAGTACACATGCCAGGTGAAGAAAGGAAACCCAGACTACAGAAAAGAAACTAGAAAAATACCAAATTTCAAGCATTCAGCAGGGAGTCAGAAGATTAGATTTTAAGCCTTGCCTAACCTAGTGGGCCTTGATCATGGATGGGAGCTCTGGCCACTTTTCTATAGCAATTCAAAAGTGACATAGGAATAGAGAAGATGACAGGAAGCTCCCCACACAAAGACATTGGAGTGATGTGTTTTCCTTGCCTGCGAGCATTGCACCAACAGTGTGTAGGTTGTGATGGGAGGGTGGACAATAGACCTACCTACCTACACACATGACAGGGAGTTAAGAGGCACTTAAAAAAATGTTCTTCTGGTGGCCAAAATATTCTAATGAGGGAATCAGAGCTTCCTGGTAAGGGTGAAAATATGTCAAACCCAACTTCGTGGGATACTGTGTCTTGGCAAGGAACACACTGTGATTTTGCAGGGGGGAGTTAGCAATATGCCTAGCTGCAGTTAATGATTATTTCATGTGACCAAAGTGGTACATATGACAATTATTTTGGCAGATAAGACAATTGGAAGTACACATATCCCATATGATTTTGCATAAGGAAATAATATAGGATTATGGCAGTCATTTGGGGCTCAATATTATTTTTCTGGGAAATAAAAAATTTTCCCCAAATGTCTCTGTCAATTTAGCTTATTGCTTAGCACTGCACATTAGAAAAACTCACATAAAGGCCTTAGCAGAGAAATACAGGTAGAGCCCTTAAAATTCTGCAAAATTTCTTTCACTGAAAGGTCAGTACCATGTATCACTAAAAAGAAAATATCATCAGAGTAATTTTTAAATTACAGGAGTGGTTTAGTTTTATATAGTAAAACCATGCATCTAAAAAACCCCAGCAGACCAACAACCAGCAGATAGAAAACTCAGTGAATAAGAAATTCACAAAATAATCTTCTCAGGGATAAGCAAAACATTAGTATTTTATTGACTTTTTTTTACTAAATAAGCCATCTTTTTTCTTATTTGCATCTAAGTCAAAGCCAATTTGTCGTTGAATAGAGTGTTTAAAGAGACTGCTGAGTGAAACATGACATCAAGAGCAATGCTCAGGAATGAATGCTATGGTCAGCAAAATATTTGTTTTAGAAACATTTGAATATTCAGGTCAGAAAACGACACATAGCCATGGGCTAGTATGCAAAGTTCATAATAAATCAGTCTTGCAGCCTCAGAACCTTCAGCATACATCACAATCCAATTAAACAGTCACATCCTTCCACAGCACAAAGCACCAATTTGGAATATTGGTCTCTGAGGGTGAAGCATTCTTCTTACTTGTTAGTGAGTACTGGAAGTGATCAATCTGAACCCAAACTGACAGTGTTTAGATCAAACCATAACCTGTTCCAGGAACATGTGCCATCCTAGGAGGGATGAATAAATTCCATCAAATTAAAGACTGCAGAATGTAATTGTTCATGCATGACTGTACTCATTGCTTAAAAGTGAAGGCTATTGGTAGCTAATAAATGCCTGAAAGCTGTTTGAAAGCATTCCGATTGAGATAAATGATTTCCAAGTATTTTTTTATTTATCTGCCTACATAATTTTTTTGTAATTAAATTTAATTAATTTTGCAACTGCTTAAATATTTCTCATACTATACCTTTAAAATATATTTCATATTCTTACCATTATTTTTCTACTTAAAAACAACCAAAACTCATTTATCATTGGACCACTCCAGGATTACACCCCAAGGCTTGAGTGAAGGTTGTCTGGTGGCTGATGTGGTAGGAAACACACGGACCTCAGTCCTCAACAGCCACCAGGCAGGCTTGAAAACAAACAGTCCTTGCAAAGGTCGAGTAAACTTAGTCTTTTATTTTCCTTTCCCCCTGCGGGATTTGGGCTCCACATCCCCATTAATCACCTCTGGCCAGCTGTCTCTTTGGTGCAGAATCTCCTTCCTTGCGGCTTGGACTTCCTGAACTCACACTTTGTTTCTACTGCTTTAGATTACGCAGTGACTGCTTGTAAGTCAGTGTGGAATGAAGCTGTTATTAGAAAGAGATGCTCTTTCTAATTGTGTTGCTCCAGCAAGTGACTAAAGGCAGACATTTAAATGTGCAACAGATGAATGAATGTGTCTTGGGATAAATATCTTATGAACTGGAAATCATCATCCTGTCCTTTCCAAACAAAATTTCTATCTGCTTATGTGGTGAACTCCTGTGGTTTTTGGGCAGCTGATTTGGTAGGAGTTATGAAAAACTCACAAAGTTAGCATTTAATCTTCATTGCCTCACAGCCTTAGTACAGATGTTCATTCTTACATGTTGCATGGATATATGACAAATGTACATGCAGCATTTAAGACCAAACCTCTCTGTGAATATTAGGTAATGAAAATTATATTTTGAAAACAGTTGACACCTTACAAACGTTAAATGGAAATTTAACACTGAATTGAAAAGATCACCGGGAGCATGAAGTCCTGCAGTTACATTTTGTTTTTATATTCCTGTATTCTGAAATCTCACAGATGCTTTACTTTTTAAAATAGTACTTTTGTAGGTTTTCTTTCAAATTAACTAGCTGAAGTTGAAGATCTGCATATGGAGATGCTGTCTCTGCTGTTTATGCATGTCCAGATCCTATTGCAAATTTGCTGATCTATATGGACAAATGCTTATCATAGAATTTTCAAGGCTTTTAGATACTTACAACACAATGGAGCACCTAAGTAGATATTCAAAAGCTCCAGAGTCAGTTTAGTATCTAACTCCTGCAAGACACTGAGCCCCAAGAGGCTGTACATGCATTTTATGTTATGTGCCATTCCCTCTGATTCAGCCGGCCTGTGATCCTGGGGGCACCAGGGTGAGCCAGACTGTAGAGACATTAGCAATACAGGGCTGAGAGTCACATAAATACTCAGTTCAATTCTCTGCCTTGCAGCCAGCTTCATCATATAGTTCCATACACTGTGAGATTACGTTCATCACTGCCAGGGAAACTTTTTCAGGTGCCCAAAAGGAAAGAAAAGAAAGTAGCAAAGAAAATACAGTGTGTAATTATTGTATTTACTTAACATTAAGCACAGATTCCTATTAGTCTAAACTGTATTAATAAGAGACTAGCTATCAAGTTGTAGAACGATACTATAATGATTCCAGTTTCCAAAATAAATGAGAGAACTCATTAGCTAGCTTTACCTTTGTCCTACAAAATATACTTTGAGCTGTTTCACATGTTCTTCAATTGATGAAATTTTGGATCTTATGCCTTTGTTAGAGTGATTCATACTCGATACTTTGAATCAGTTCTAAGAAATTAATGCTTCTCTAGTACTTTGTTGTGAGACAAGGTATCAACCACAGTTGCGTCATATTAGTGATTCATTAGTCAGACTTCTGATGCTGAAGCCAATCTCGTGACATTTGTATGGAAAACTTCTGTTCTTTGTTGGTACAGTAGCTCAAACAGTTCAGTACACTCCAGTTTTCATTTAACATAACATTAGTGACTCATTTGTTTTTTCAGTTTCAAGCCTGTTTGTCAGGGATTCGTGAATTTTATTCTTCTTACCTAGTAATTTGGTGTCTCTAAATTACCTTCTGTCTTTCCAGGTAGGGGTTGTTATATTTTAACATGACTGTCCAATGTTATGTTGGAAGGAAATCCACCATTTACCAACCTGTTTGAAGTAGGGGCAGACAAAAGGGCTCAGCAGCGTTTTATTTCAACAACTGGAAAGGGGTTCTTTGGAGTAGCATTTTGACCACCAATTTACTGAAAAGTAGAAGCTATAATGGCACCAAAGGCAGGCCAGGGAGTCACAAAGTTAATCAAAAGAAGATGCAAGTTTCTAACCTTCAGAGGTTTTTTTTGTTCAGTCTTTACTCTGACAGCACAAAGGTGCTTCTTTGTACAGAACAGAGGAAGAGAGAAACGCATCAACATAAACGCAGTCAAAGAGGGGGGTATAAAAAGCATAAAAGGAGCCAGAGAACATGCTGTAAGGTTGACAAGAATGTGTAGTTTTGGATTAAGCACATCAAAAATACTGAATACAGTCAATAGCAGTTTATGGCAATCCATACAGAAGCCTGTGAGTTAAAAATTGGACCTTACTAATCCAGGCTTCTTACAGGTATAACATCCAGAAAAGGCAGGTCAAAGAAGACATACCCCCCTGCTCTGATAAAAAATTCGGGCAAGCTGGCAACAACTGATGAGGAGAGCTCAAAAACTTTTTACCTCAGTCTTCAATGGCAACCTCTCTTGGCAACCCACACCTCTCGAGTGTCTCTGCTGCAAGACAGGAACTAGGGGAGTGAAGTATTTCCCACTGCAGGTGAAAATCAGGTTCAGACCACCCGAGGAATCTGAAAATACATGCCTCTGGGAACTGATGAGATGCATCCCAGAGTCCCGAGGGAATACGCTGATGTAGTTGCCAAGCCACTCTCCATGATATTTGAAAAGTCATGACAGTCAAGAGATGTGACTATAAAAAGTGAAACATTTTGTCTATCTTTTAAAAGGAGTACTCTGGGAACTACAGACCTGTCAGCCACACCTCTAAGTCAGGAAGATCATGGAACAGATCCTCCTAGGGGCTGTGCTACAGCACATGGTACCAGGAAGGTGATTTGGCACAGCCAGCACGGCTTCACCAGGGGCAAGTCCGGCCTGACCAACCCAGTGGCCTTCTCTGATTGAGCGACCACATCAGTGGAAAAGGCAAGGATTACAGATGCCATTTAACTGGACTCTGTAAAGCTCTTGACACGATTCCCTCCAGACATCTTTTCCTCTAAACTGGAAAGACATGAAATTGAGGAGTGGCTATTATGTGGATAAGAAATTGGTTGTATGGTCCCATGCAGAGGATGGTGGTCAATGGCTCAGAGTCCCAATGGACATCAGTAACTAGTGATGTCTGTCAGGGGTCTGTACTGGGACCAGAGTTATTTAATATCTTCATCAATGACATAGACAAAGGGCATCCTCAAGCAAGTTTGCAGATGACCTGAAGCTGAGTAGTACAGTTGACACACCTGGAGGATGGGACGACACTTAAGGGGGCCTGGACAAGCTGGTGAAGTGGACCCTTGGGAATCTCATGAGGTTTAACAAGACCAAGTGTTAGTGCCAGTGGTTGGCTCTGCAGCCCCTGGTGTCAGCACAGGTTGGGGATGGACCGACCAACAGCAGCCTTGCCAAGAGGGTCTTGGGTATGCTGGTGGATGAGAGGCTGGACATGTCCGAGCCACGAGCACTCACAGCCCAGAGAGTCAAACGTGTCCTGGGCTGCATCCAGAGCCCTGTGGGCACCAGGGGTGGGAGGAGATTCTGCCCTGCTCTGCTCTGGTGAGACTCATCTGGAGTGCTGCATCAGCTCTGGGGTCGAAAACATAAGAAGGATGCGGACTTGGTGGAATGAGTCCAGAGGAGGCCACAAAGGTGATCAGAGGAGGGATGGAGCAGCTCTCCTATGAGGAAAGGTTGAGAGAATTGGGATTGTCCAGCCTAGAAGAAGAGAAGGCTTTGGGGTGACCTAATTGCAGCCTTGCAGTACCTGAAGGGAGCCTAGAAGACATATGGAGAGAGAGTATTTTCAAGAGCATGTAGTGATGGGATAAGGGTGAATGGCCTTAAACTGAAGGTGAGTAGGTTTAGATTAGATATTAAGAAGAAATTCTTTGCTGTGAGGGTGGGGAGACACTAGAACAGGCTGCTCAGGAGCTGTGGATGTCCCATCTCTGGAAGTGTTCAAACCAAGTCATGGGGCTTTGAACAACCTGGTTTAGTAAGAGGTTCCCTGCCCACAAAAGAGGCTGAAACTGGATGATCTTTAAGATCCCTTCAAATGCAAAAGAGTTTGTGATTCCATGGCAGTCAGAAATTCCAGGTGTTAACAATTACGGTGTGCTAGCTAGTGCAAAGTATTTCACTTTGATCCCTCCAACGATAGAAAGGAGGAAGGTCCAATACAAGAAGGGTGTCAGACACCCATGTAGGGTATTTATTTTATTTTGGATAGACGTCACTCTGATTTGACTTTTTCAATGGGGTCTTGGAAGGTATGATACCAATATTCACACTGTCATTCTAGGTGGACTGTTTATTTTGTACTGACTGACATAATGGTTCAGTAATTCCAAGGTTATTGTGAAAAATTGAAATGGAAGAACCCAGAACAATTTGAGAAAAAAGGAAAATAAGCAGATTTGTCTTTCAAAGTTTTCTGGACATGGAACCCATAAACCTAGAAACTTAAATGCAGTTTTTGTGCTTTCTCTGGCATTATATAAAACATAACACCAAATCTATTTTATATTATACAGTTCATCCAAAATATACCCTAAAGCAAGTAATAAAATGGAATGCACTTAGACACACCCAATTACACTATAAAACCAGAATGCTATACAGCAATTAATCCAAGGTAATTCATAAATCTAAGCAAAACCACTGAGAATAAAGTAAATGAAACATGATAATTTAGATTTGGCATTTAAAATACAATAAAAATAAAATATAAAACTTTGGGGGTACATTTTGAAAACTCATCCTTCTGACTCGTACCTGTAAATTACAAAACCAAGTTGCTGTAGTAAATGCAAAATTCTACTAAAATGTTATGTCACAAACATGTTTCCTTTGAGTGTTTGCCTACTACACTGTGCTGACATGTCAAATATGTAGATCAGTAAACAGCATACATGGCAGGGGCTTTCTCTTTTACTGATTCCTGCCAGCAGCAAATGTCCCTTTTTGACATTTGCCAACCTGTGTGCTGCTGCAAATCAGAGATGTCTGAAATCCAGAGATCTCTGTGTTTGGGCCAAAGTCCATTGGAGTCAACGAACCTCTAAACATTGACTTTTACAGGCATCAGATCAAACTAGAGGTGACCTAAGCGGCAAGAACAAGTCACTTCAGGAGCAGTGTTGCAGCCAGCAATGGTGAAAGCTTCAAAACATTCCCAAACACCAGGACATGGACACAACTGTCCTGGGCATGAACCTGACCTATCCACCCTGTGCTCTTGAGAACACTTCTGAGGCACAGTTTGGGAGTTCAGTGATCAAGAGACTGCTTCCAGTAGAAAGTTTTCATGCAGCCCACCTGTTTTGGAGGCAAAGGTTCAGCCTTTAACCACATGGTGCCAGTTGGTTTTAGTGCCTGGAAGGCTCCCAGGCACAAGTGTAGATGGAGTTGCTGTGGGTCAAGAAGTGACTCTCACAGAGGATATGATTAGGTAGCCCTGGCCCAAACTGTGCTGGAGACTGCATCTCAGGGCCATACCAGGAGTGTCTCAGCAGTCCTGGCTAGGAAACAGAGTAGAACTTACAGTGGAAATACTATCCCTCTCAGTGGAAAAGGTACAAAGAAGTAGAAACAGTATATTAAGAAATTGAGGCAAGTAACACTGAATGTGTAGCCTGCTTGAACAGCAAGGGCTGTTGTATGTCTTCATATAAAGGATGTGGAAAATTAACATAGAATTGTTTCTTGCTTCATAATGCAGCATGCAAAGATAAGAAAGTATGCAAAGTGTGTAGTGACTGGGAAAAGCTGATCATCACATGCCAGCTGAAAAACAGGGTAGGCCTGGCTCGGTAGTGCTGAACTGGCTGCATTTGCACAGTCAGGATTTCACGATAGCAGCAAGTCAAACTGCAGTGATCAAGCCCACTTGTCACAAAAAGCTTGCAATGGTAGGTCCATAGCACCACACAAAACCTCCATTTGCTGAATGTATGTACCACATAAAGCAATCCATAAGCATAACCCCTAATATTATCTCTGGTGCCTTTGCATCTCTACCTTTTGATCACTGTGAGCAAGCAGCAACATAAGTGGATGAACAAACTGATTTGAGTTGTAGCTAAAGAGACCTTTGTGAAGGAAACCACTCTGCCCACCTCCACTGGAGGTTGCTTACTGTAACACCCAGGTCGGAGGCAGCTCTGCTGCAGTGCCTTGAGTGTCATGGGCTGACACCATCAGACCCTGCTGAGCTTTGCAAGGGTAAAGCCAGTGCTAACATGCTCTGTGGACTCTACAAGTGCTTCTGGAGAATAATGGATCCAATATGCCAAATGCTAGAACTTGACCTCTTCAGTGGGGTTTAGAGAGTTCAATGCTTCAACATGAGATGGTAAGGTCTGGCTGGGCCTGGCTGATATACAAGGAGCTCAGATACATACTCAGATTTACCAAATTAAATTCTGAAGGCAAATGTCTCATGATTCCTCCTATTTAGCTAAGACATCTAATTTTTTTGTAAAATTCATTACACTAGTAGGATGTAGGCCTAAAATAAAAACATATTCCTTGGTGTGTGGCTGGACATGGGTAGAAAAATACCTGACTGACATCTGCTATATTTATTTTGGAGAGTGGTTCAAGAGCACCCTGCCAGATAATGGTGCTGGCTGGCACTCAGCAGTAGCAGTGCCAAAGAGAATGGAACCAGTTTTTTCTTTCCTTTTCTTCTTCTTTTTAATACTTTTAATATTTTTTAAAGTGAAGGAATCTTGGCAGTAATTGGAGGAAGACAACACAATAAATTGCCTTCTGAATTCAAATGATCAATCCCATCTATTGCTTTGTTGAACAATGATACACTCAGTATTTTGACCAGGTAATATGATGAGAGGAACTAATAGTGCTGTTGGGAATAAAAAATTATGGCTGTCTGCACTGAAACAGGTGGTATAAATATGTTTCCAGTAATTCCATGGCTGTATAAATTGTAATGTAATTACAGAGCTCTTTAGATTGTCACAGCTCTATGAACTATCACCTGTGGATTCATTTAAACAATTGCCTCCCTCTAGTAAGGTCAAAATCTTCTGAAATAACCATCAAGCACATATGTCTGCTGGAGTCTGCAGCAAATTAAGAGATTAGTTGGTTATGACTTCATAGGTGACCATTTTGACATAGACATCAAGCTAAAGTTTTGACATTTTGTACCTGATGTTGGATGCTTTTGTCTCCTCATTGCCAGGAAAAGTTGTTGAGTGGTGACAACTCAAAGTCACCCCTGTGTCTTCTAAAGAAATGGAAAAGGAGATGATGCGTCACTGGCAACTACTGTGTGAATAACAGATATATAGCCTCCCCAGCTTTTCACAGGACTTTTATCTCCACAAGCCGTATCTACACAATAATTACTTAAAGCCTTTTGTCTTATCTGATTTTGTGAGTGCTATGTGAGCTGGTAGTGTGCTAGTGAAGTGCACAAATGAGAGGATTAGCAAGTTAACCTAAGCTAGGACCAAGGTTTCAGGATGATGCTACATGGCTGTAGCATAATCTATTGCTTTATCCAGGGAAAACCTGATTTTGTTAGGCTGTGCTGTGCTATGCAATGTACCATTGCCTTCCTGCCCTACACACAGGTGTAGCATCAGTGATATAGAACCCCTCTTCACTGTTGTTTTTCTTACAGTTGCTCTTCAGCATAGCTGTTTATTTAAAAGAATTTGACCTCACGCTAACTACTTGTACCACTGTGAATGTGAAGTTTCTCCATCTCTGAAGTAACTATGAGCACTGAGGGCTTTGTCAAGATGATAAAATTAAAAGTGAGAGTTGTTCAGAAAGAGAAAATTGCACAACATCTCAGGAAAAAGCCTTTGGTGGCCTGTGGGATTGTCTTTCCAATCTAGCAATATTATCTGCTTTTGTCAGAAAAGGTAAAATAAGGTCATCTCTCCCTGCAACTCTTGCTTTCCTCTCTTCCCTCCCTTACTCCCTAACAGAGGAGATTTTGCTAGCCTTAACAGACACCCATTTAGTAAAATGGAAATGATGATCTGGGAAACAGACAAGTGATTTTGACCTATTGTTCTCTGAAATGCTAAAATTAACCTTGAATATTTTGTTTAGTTTTCTAAACTATGTTTGCTTTATATTGATTTTGCAGTGTGGCTCCAGGGTTCTTTACACATAGAACCGTAGATGTCATTAGCTGGTTGACCGATATGGAAAGAGAGGGAAACACTCACTCTTTTTGTGCTAGCTCTCTGACAGGTACACACAAGCTGCTGTACCCATCCGCAAGGACACCAGAGCAGCCAGGTCATCAGTGATTGGCTTGTCTGTGTGGGATATCTTTTAATGATTCCAGAAGAGGAGGCTTTTAGTACACTGTCCCTTCTGAGATAATAAAGTAATGGGAATATTTTACTGGGAGGAACTCATGCAACAGGAAGTGGAAAGCAGAACAGGCATGATGCAACACAAGGGTCACCCATCCTCTCACCACACCTTGCACTGGGCAGCAAGTCCATTGGTTCAGTAACACAAATGCTGTCAGCAGAGTCCTAACAAATGCTGCAATATGGATTTCACGGATTACCAACTCAATAGCAAATCACTAATTACTAAGAGTTTGTTTTCACAGAGATGAAGTACATAGGTGTATCCTGCCTACACTGCCCTACATATCTCAAAGCTACAAAGACAAATATTCAATGAATAGTCCAGAAAAGAGGTCAGAGAAAAAGAGGTTATTGTAAAATTACCTTGAATCACACCGTGATCTGAAGATTATGGCAAATGTGTATATTTGTCATGAGCAGAGGTTAAAGACCTGGACAAAGAGCTAGAATTTGTTTAAGAGGCAAACAAATAAAACCGATGCAGCAAGGAACTGGTACCAGTTCTTGGTTTGGGCTAAGTGCCAGTGTTTCTCCTCTACAGAATAGTAACTCTGTAGAGTAACTACAGGCAGCAAGAAGACTTTGGTAGGAAATGTGGGGTCATGGGAGAGTGAGGAAGGAATTTGTCACACCAGCCAGATGGAAATGCCTGGCTGGAGCCATATACAATTTGTGATTTACTTAGACACAAGTTATTTGGCTTAAAACAGGGTAACTAGGGAAAGTTAATGGCCTGTGACATACAGGAGATGAATCTAAATGATCTAATGGTCCCCTTTGGCCCCCAAGCACAATGAAAGAAAAAAGTGGAAAATTTTACATTTCTGTATAAACTTTTTATCTGGAAGGATATCAGATTTTTTTATTAATCATACTAACCATCATATTTAGCACTTCTGGTGTTCTGTGTGTTTTTAAAGAAGCACTGAAGCATGAGCTCTAAAAGCATATGTGTATGTGTGTGTGTGCTTCTGGAAGCACTGGAGTTATGAGTTTATTGACACATTAAGTTTAATGACCAACACTCGGTTCTCTTTCAAAGAAAGAGAAAGAACCTTAGTGACCTCAGAGTAGACTAGACCTCATCCAGATGAGATATGGTACCTCCAGTACACAATTGTAATGAGTGCTATAAGACATCAGTTGAGCCCTGAATCACTAACACCATTTCTCAAATCAAAGATGAACAGCTCTATACGATACAGACTTCTTATATTTCATTGCAGTTCACATAGCCTGGGGGTGGGAATTTATATTCTTCTGGCCCTTCAAAAGAATGCAAATTTCACCCTGAAGTGGCATTAGGACTGGAAGGCAAACTTAACTCTGTTTATTTGTTTTTATAAAGAAACATAAGCAAGAAAAGTATTACAGAAAACTGGAAGATCAAATTATGTTGCCCAAGATTTCTCCTTTATGTGAAGACAACACAAACCTCCAAGTTATGCTCAGTACTGAATCCTCAGTACTGAATCCTCAGTATTAGCAAAACAGGTGTTGAAGAGCATTTGAAATTGGACCAATCTTCTATGAGCAGTTTCAGTAAAAGAGTGCACACCACCTGCCTTTTCCTCATGACATCAACAATACCCTATGGGCAGTGAGCTGAAATACATATGTCAACCTGCACCTCTGTAATTGTGACATAAGATACCCAGTCACTTGAAATATAAGAAAAATCTCTTCATTTCTGAATGTAAAGGTTGAAAGGTCTGAATCTAGGAGCAAAGTCCCGGGATATTTTATCTATTATGCAGAATCATGATGGAAAAAACTTAAAAGTTACCGCAAGAAACTCCTGTTAAAAAAAAATTTATTAGAAAAAGCTCTTACATGTCTTCTTTATTGTGCCAAGTCTAATGCTGCAATTATTGGCTTGTTCTGAATAGGGTGGGAATTCAGCTACTTTTAGCTAGTTGCATGCAGTAAAGTATTCCTATATATAGTTCTTACACAATTCTACGAGCATGAGGAGAGAAGAAGATAATCCAATCTAATACAATATTGTACTGCGTGTTTCTAGAAACCTTATAAAGAGACTTGGCCAAAGGACTGCACTTTCATATTAAATAAGGCATGTGAAAATGGCTATTTTAGCTAAATTATCACTTCACAGGTAATTTTTCTTTAATGAGGTGTGCTGGAAAAACAAAACCTGTGCCAGAAAAAAAATGATGTATGTCCCTGACAGACAACAATCAGAAATGGATGCTGAATATCTGTCTATGGGATTCTAAGTGTGCTCGTGCTGTTTGTTATACTGAAACATACTATCCAGGTCTTTATTGAGTTTGTCTACTCCTAAGCTGATATATTCAATTAAAAGTTTGTGAAGCATCTCAATCTCTACCTTTCAAATCTGGCTAAAATGGTTCAGTGCACTTGTAAGGGTAAATATGTTAACCTTTGAGTAATGTGATTCCAAGGTGATTCCTGGCAGGACTTATTATTTAATTCACAGCATTCACTCTGAGATCAGAGGCAATGCATACAACAGACTGGGGACTTCAGGAAGGCTGCAGTGGGGAGATGCAGTGTTTGTGGTCATGGAGGGAGGCACACAGGCTGTGGAAAAATTACCAGAAATGGACCCATGGCTAGAACTTGTTCGTAGATGTACAGAGCTCAGGACAGTCAGTGACCAGCACCAGCAGGACTCACACACAGGGAGAACTCCTGGTGCTGGTCCATTTCCAGCTCACTCCTACCTGCCCAGAAAAGAAGGCTGGGTTTGGATGAGGACCGTTCATTCATGTAAAGGTTTTGCAATGGTTTGAGTGCAAGTGATTAGTGATGCTCTTAATTAAGACTAAAGTAAATTAAAGTAATTAAGTAGTAAAAGCCATTAAACATCAGACACGTCTTACTGATCTTGTATTTGTTCAATAAATTGAGCAGGATGCATACTCATTTGGGAAGAGTTCTCTTCCAAGGGCAGGCAGTGGCTCAACATAAATTCAGTTCTGGACTATGAAAGTGGAAAGTCTGGCATTACTAGCCCACCAAGAAGCTTCTCCAGCTGTTCAGGACCTTCAGGTTTAAGCCACCCGGAATATAATCTTGTATTTATGCAGGTAGCTGGACACAACTACATAAATAGTTAATTAGGCTGTTGGAAGGAAGAAAGTAATATCCCAGTACAACATTAAGGAAAAATTGGTTTATGGTGGAGGAGAAAAATATACAGCATTGTTGAGAACGGAATTCAACTCAGGTACAAAAAATACAGTTCAAGGTTTTACTCAAAATAGCAGTAAATTGCTCTGCTTTTGACTAATGAAGGGATGACACAGTCAGGAGTGTTAAGAGCTAAAGGGAACACTGATGGACAAATGTAAAAGACAAAAATTTATTTAATGAAATTAATGGCATAATTAAAACTTTAAGAGATAAAAACAACAATAATGTTAATCATTCTGAGCTTTCTTCTTTTCAGAGTGGGCCATATTGAAAGCAAAATTATCATATCATTTTGTGGAACAGAATCCAATGTTAGCCAATGGTGACATTCACCAGTCTTTGCTCATTTGGCAACAGTGATTTATAGTATTTTAGATGGTAGAGTATCTGAGAGGAAAAGTATGGATGCATTTTACTTTTTCAATGAACATGATTCTTAGCTTACTTCTAATGTTTCAAATGTACTCAAAATAAAGTTCAGCATCTGCTTTCATGTGAGTGGCCTCCCACACTATTTCTTTGGGTGTATTATGTTGCCTAATGTTAGTATCAATAACATCTTTCCAATTTGTTTGGTCAAATGTTATTTACATTATTTATTATTATTAAGAAGAGTTTCTTTTCTTTACTAGTTTGTAGGTTAGGACCTCATGACTTTCTCTCTTAAATACACCAGCAAATTCCATCTTTATTATGCTTCTAAAGCACCCAGTATTGGATCTAGTCCAGCTCTTCACTGAAATAGTATAATGGCTTCTATAGACTTCAGTAGACTATAGATCATACCTACAGGATGCAACCAATGACAATTTTTCTTCCACAACATACAGAAGATTAAAGCAACATTTGCTTTCAGCTGGTGTAGCCATATTTTCTTAATATTCCAAGGGAAAACCAAAGCTATCAGATGTAGCATGATGCACTATTTGCAGGTGGTATTTTAGGATTTTTACCTGCTATAAATATAAGCATAACATCATTATTTTTCTGGTCACTTCATAATTATTATTCACTTGGTTTCGTGTCTCACACAAAATTCTACTGAGGAAAATGAGTTTGGCGCCTTTTTGTTTTGTTTACAAGTAGTAGGAATGAAAGGATGTATTATTGGTGAGATAGAAATAATATTGTATTATATGTGTCCAACAAATTGCTTCTAGACAAAAGGTGCTACTGTCTGGATGGTAGTGTGTATTATTTCTCTGTTGGGGTGTTGCAGCAGAAATTGAGTGGTCCCAGAAAAACTCAGCTACAAAATGCTGTATGCATTCATGCAGGGGATTAGGATTGTCCACATCTTGCTTGGATATACGACAAAAGCTGTTGTAGGGTTGCTGTCCTCCATTTGAACAGATGCTCCAAAAAAGGTTATATCTGGCCTTCTTCCTCATAACTGCTACAGACTCAGATCTTAAATCCTTCTTTTCTTCCTTTAAAATGTAATTTGATATTGTGAAAATAAATCCAGAAGTAGTACCCGAGATACATGCTGGAGAAAGGAAAGAGAGGAATAAAACTATTAAATGGAGAGCTTTGGCCAAAGAAACAGATGTGGCATCAAATAATTTTCTATAAACTACAGCAGAAAGTTTTAAAAATTTTGTAATTCCTGTAATTTCTGTGCGCAAGTATGATACGCCTCTCTAACCTGTACTTAAAATCTATCCATTCTAACCTAAACTTTTTCTTGCCTGACCCTAGTAAAAAAGGCTATTTATGATTGAAACACAAAATAACTGTGTAGCATTTGGGGTACATATTTTATAGTGATGCTTACAGGCCAAATTAGGTGCTAATGAGACCAAGTGCAGCTCATTTCAAACAGTTATGTCTCCTTGGCTGCAATGAAACCATTTAAAAAATTACTTTCTCTTGCATAGTTTTCATTCCAAGCCTGAAATGAAATAACACAATACTTATTTTAATTCTTCTAAAGACATTAAGAGTGTATAAAGGTATATCAGAAGGTGCATGAACTTCATGTAATAAATTCAGTTGCAGTTCTTGCCTCTAAATGTGAGGAAGATATTAATCAATATAGGTTGCTCCAGCAGCATAATTATATTTGTCAGGCTTGTTTAATATATACAGTTTTTAAATATTTTTAAAAGCATTGATATAGTTGTTATTATTTTTCTGGTGGTCAGACTTTTAAATAATTTTATTTCCTTTTTAATGACAAGTACTGGCATTTATCTTTTTCTTGGCTCACCAAACTGATAATGCAGTAATAGATCTATTGTGAAGTTCTAACATCCCAAATTTGTTTTCTAAGTTGCTATGCCTCAAACCAAACAATTTCAAAAGGAAAAAAACCATCCAAGTAAGATAGCATATAACTTTTTAAAATTGTTCAAAATAATTCTTTGGAAAGCTTCACCCCAGACATTCTTCATTTAAACAGACAACTAGAAAAAAGGAAAAAGAAGAAGAAAAAAAAAAAAAGAAGTGTCTACATAGGGCTCTCCTGTTCTTAATTTTGGTTGAAACCATGCATACCCCTTTGAAGTATTGTCTCTAGTAATACACACCTTATTGCTCTCTGTGCCAGCCATATGAACCTATTTACATTGCAAGTTTCAGCCAGAGGCCAGGAAAAAGATATGTACAGTAATTCCAAACACAGTCTATAAGGAAGTGCCTCAAAGATTTTCATAAAAGTCAGTGACACCTATCAAATGGCATTAAAAACATGTAAGCAGGCATGGCCATGATTACCTCAAACTGACATGATAGTACCTGTCTCAAAGAAATTGCACTTTATTGAATTGTCTTTAAACATTTATATAAAGTAACAAAGTCAGCAAAGTAGTTTAAACTTCCACCAAAACAGATGTCTAAGAGTGACTGTGCTTTGAAATATAAATGAAGTCAAGGGTCTTCTGTTGCTTTTGAGTAAGACAAGCTGACTGAAAAGCAAAACAATTTAAATGAAAAACATTGTTTTTCTGTTGTGGTACTTTTAGCCATAACTATCTGTCTGTCTGTCTGTCTGCCTGTCTAATAAAAGTAATCTGTGCTCTTAAAGGTAAAGAAACAGACTGAAAATGCACTCCAAAGACAGCCTTTATTACTTTGGAATAACAGGAGTTATTATTTTCCATCTCTGGATCTCTCTTCAGTACCAGGTACCACATACCCTTATAAGGAATTACATAAATTTCAGCAAAACTTACTGAGTACCATCAACACATTCTAGGTATGATGTTAAATATTTTGGAGATTACTTCACCTACCTAGTTATGAAGAATGACAGTCTGGTGTATGTCATCAATCTACAGTAAATCATAAATCTGACACAAATTATCATAGTGGAAGGGGAACTGAGATAAAGCCATATACTTTCAGCGGTAACAGCTTTGGATCACCACAGAACATATGCGTGCGCTTGACTTTAAGTACTGAAACCATCTACATTCTTCAAGGGAAATATGCGCTCGAGGGACTTTTTGCTTATATCATCAAACCTTTGGAAAACCTGTGTTTTTCGGAATTTTCCAGGACTGAATTTTCTGGTATGTTGGGGTGTTTTTGGTGGTTGGTGTTTTTTTTTTTTTTTGGGTTGGTTTTTTCCCCACATTATACAATATTGACAACATTTGTCACTCTGTCATTGTCAACAACTGATTGGGCATAGATCCCTATATACTCACACTGCAGCACTTTTCTATCGTGATCTCAGTCTGTGCACGAGCATGTGTTGAACACATTAAAATGAATCATCAAAAGGCACCAGGTGCACAGAGTGAATAGAGACATATAAAAAAGCACAAAAGTCATAAGTAAGTGCTATCATGCCTTGTTTTCCATGAAACAAACAAGGGAATGTTGCACCATTCTATATTTATTATGGTTAAGGGTTTATTTAGCTCCCACAGTAATCCAGACCATCCATAGGGCAAAGAGTTTCATGTACTAAGGTGGGGGAGATGGTGGAAATAACTTCAAAAGTGCTAAATATCCATTGAAGAGTTTTGCTGTGGGCTATGTACATACACACTTTGTAGCCCTTTTCCCAATGCCAGAATTATTTAATAGTGTTTCTGCTTTCACTATAATGTCTCCAACTGAGATGACAATTTTTGTTCTGAAGCTTGATTCCTGGTGTTTGGTGATATTTAGCTTTCCCCAGGTTGAGGCCATCTACCAAATTCTGGCATTCCTGAACATTAATATAGAAATAAATTTGCCAGATTTCAAATTCCACCCAGAAGCATCTCTTGCTTTTGCTCTGCATATATTGCTTTATCACACAGAGGTATAGAGGGCTCTTGGGTCCGTCTCTGGGTCTCCAGCCCTGTCTGTTCAGCCTCGCCTTTGGATTTAATCTGGGAAGTGGTTGTGGTGAGAGGATGCTTTGTGGATTCTCTGCAGTCCTGGCCAAAACTCTGTCCTTTCACAGATGACCTCCCTCTGATACCTCACCTTGTCTAATGCTGGTGTTCGGCACTGAAACCAACAAAATTCAGCAGCCAAGATCACAGGGAGAAATTGTTCCACCAAGCTCTGTGCTAGCTTTGCGCCAGCTGACTGGGATGTTAGTTCCACTCTTTATGCCAGAAGATCTGGAACTGTTTTTCAAGTGCTTTCTCAATAATTTTTCTGTGTACTACCTCTAGCATTACTAAGATGTTTCAAATTCCTAATGAAAGTAAAAATTAGAAGTGCAAGATTCTGAACTTATTCTCTAAGTGTAAATAGTAAAGCGTCTGGCAGTGAACAGTAGTTTGACATTTCATTTGCATTACATTGATATGCAAATCTTCTAAAAGTAACAAAAAAAAAAGTTCTAGCATTACTGCTGGATGATTAAGTCATATCCTGTTCACTTTGTTGAAGGCATAGTGAAATTTTCCGTATCTTCATACTGAGCACTGGTTCTGAGAATTCTTTTGGAAAAAATACTGTTCCTTAGTATTATTACCATCAATTATTCCTATTACCACCATTACTGTTAGTGCAATATGTTGTCACTGACAGCTGATACCATGGGCCTGCCATCCAAGCTCAGAATATCAGTTCCAGAATACAGATGTGGCCAACACACTTCTGGAAATTCCCTCAAAATGCCCTTTACACATACACACACACACACACACACACACACACACACACACACACCAGAGAGGAGCTATGTTGGTGGTGTCCAGCCTGAGATGACTGCATGACGTGCAACCCTTGCCTGAGAGATGGGCAGCAAATACTACCTCAGCAATTCACATCAGCCACTCCTAACAAGAACTTTTCTGGGGAGCCCTGCTTGCGTTATTCCTTCCTTTCTTTCCTTCCAGCTTTATGCTGCCAGGTCTTGCTGAAATATTGTCAGTGTAGTGGATTTGCTGGGGAATGATTTTAAAAAGTGAAAAAAGTAATGATCACAAAGCGATACCTGGAATCCCAGGAATCAGAAATCTTGGCCTATCTGCTAACAGGCAAAGTGGGAAGGGCAGTGACCATCATGCTAATGTGGTGATAGCACAGCCAGCAGCTTGCCAGCCTCCTTGCCAGCCTGTCAAGCTTTGTGTGCCTTATGCAGCCGATGGATTTGGCAGTCTTGCCTTGTCTATCCACACCTCCAGTGCAATATTGAGAGGGTAACCAATAGACTCAGGAATGAAGCACTAGCTGAAAATATAAGGTTTCAGTTTACCACTACAAAGGGGAGACAACAATCCTGTGTACATCACTAACCATATTTTTGACACTTCAATATTTTTTATATCCCTCTGGCAGAAAGCTATTCTGAATCTTCTCCTTTGCTATGGGTTGCAGAAGATCATCCCATTCAGTGTGGGGAGCAGGTCCCAAGTGTGACAGATGTAGACCTTGGTCCCATTGCTTCTCAGAAGGAACCAGCCAAATTCAGAGCTCTGTTTGCTCCATGCACAGACAGGGTCTGAATTGAGACATCGGGATACAGATGTGACTGTGTCACAAACAGCCCTACAAACTAGCAGTATATTCTGGGTCCAAGACCTAAAAGTGGGAGGATGCCAAGGCAAAAAACCTTCTTATTCTGTCCTCTTGTAGGGTTGTATTGTATTCTGTGTGATCCATCTTTGTATCTGGGATTTAAGGGGACAACATCTGTAATCTGATGAAAGAAGAATAATAATAGACTGCAATTGTAGTGGACCACAGTTGCACAGCAGTCTTTCCCCAGATCTGAACCAATTTTTTTAAAGCCTAAGCAAGCTGGCAATCATAAAAATTGTTTCATTAAAAAATGGCTTCAAAATCAGACAGGGAACTGCACAAACCTGTGGCCACTAGACACTTTCTCTGCGTGATCCCATCAGCTGGCAGGCAGGGCTGAAGCAAGCTTGAACAAAAAAAAAGAAACAGTCTTGTTGCGCTAGGGTGCACTTTAGGGAAGGAGCGAATGTGAAAAAGAAGTATTCTTTAACAAATTTCTTTTGAACTAGCTTCAATGGAAATTTCTGTCGGTAGCAGAAATAAATGAGTGCTGTATTCAGTCATACACCTCTCATTAAATTTCTATTTCTATCCCTTCATTGTTTCTCAGACAAAGCATTAGCATTTCTTTCATTTCTGTAATAAGAAAATATGATATTTATTACTAAGAGATAGAGACTAGAGACAGAAAGTGGGGAGCTTTCATCCAGGGGGACAAGACAAGTGCCCTGTATGAGTATTACCTAATGTGGAGCCATGACTCACACACAATGTCATTTTAACAACTTTCTGTGTTTAATTTCCTTTTCTTTAACCAGTAGCCTAACAGAACAGCATTCAGACTGTGGTCTGTGGACCACCAGTGGTTTGTGGGGCTCTCCCAGGTGGTCTGGGAAGTTAAATGTTTTGGGAACTACACTATACCCAACAGATCTCAGGGAAAGGAACCGAGTGCTCCAGAAGGTGATTTCTTTCTTGCTGTCTGAATGGTCTCCAGAGGAAAAAAAAGGCTGGAAGGCTGTTTCTTAGAGAGCCCTCTTACTTTAATTTCTGGGGGAAAATTGCTAACAGTTGGATTTTGGACACTTTAACATTCTTAGTGTCAATAGCAGTCAGAAAGTTTTAGGCCTTCGCAAGGGGAGACAAAACAGAGCAGCAGATGATGCAGAAAAACAAGATCAAATTGCTGTGGAGACTGCTGAAAGCCAGGGAAGTTTTATCCACCTGATGTTTTGGGTAGATTTGAGCAATTGGACCTCATTTCTTAGGTCAGATTTAATCTTGGCATTGTGTCTCCAAGGTCCTGCTAGGTCAGAACGTCCTCAGGGAGAACTGCCCTGGGTTTCTTCTGCCCTGATCCTTAAGAGGTTTTGTTTGGCAGGTGGCAGGTAGGAGGTGATGGAGCAGAAGGACCTTATAATTTCCAAGCCCATGTAGTCCATCTCTCCCAGAGGGATTATATGGTGGTATGTGTCAGTGATGGATACACTGTCCCAGTGCCTTACTGGGGCTCAGAAACCATTAATGCCGAAATGAAGGGAACACTTGGCACTCTGCTTGTGGTGTTCACGGACCTGGGGGGAAACTTGAACTTGGCTTGAACATGTGGATGCATCCAGAACCTAGCAATGCATTTTGGGGTGAGCTCCAAAGGAAAGGATACCACCTACTGAAATGCCACTTATGATTCCTGCACCACCCACCCTCTGCTTGGAGATCCTCTCCAGTACTCTCTGACCTAGCCTAACCCTGCCTTGGCTTATGAGATCCAGTGAGCTCATTGCCTGAGGGGGTAGGCTGCAGGCCAGGTAGGAGAAATGCAATACTTCATAGTGTGTGTGCTTCAATGTTCAAAAATTCAACAGTTTCCGAAGTGTAGAGAGAATTGGGGAAAACTGGAAAGCTATTTGCATGTCCAAAATTAGACCTTGCACTAGAAGAAAGGAGGACAATATAACCAGTTTACAGGGAAAGAACACTTACAGTAAGTATCATTTAGTCTATTTCTAGCAATGAAGTCTGTCCTGGGAAATGTCCATTGCATTATAATGGCCTTAATTAGAATTGCTATAATCAAATAAGTGCATTTGGCAGAGGGGTGGGAAAAGGGAATGCCACCATTGCAGGGTTAGCTGCATTGCCTGTCTTTTGCTCATCTTATCAAATGCTACCTGCTCAGATGCTAGGCTTTAATTTTCCTCAGGTACAATTCCAGTGGTCTCCCAGGCTCAGAATCAATTTGGAGATGCTCAGTTCTGAGCATTAGTCCCAAATGGCCAACAAATCCGAGTAGACATGGGGCATGCGGGTCTTAACAGACTCATTTGAAATGAAATATTAAGTACAGAAAAACCTTCTGGTTAAATGATTAGGTCATGGAAGACTGTTATATACAGTCTAAACACTGTTGCTGCCTCTAGATGCTAGATTGACTTCCACAGCACTAGTTTGGACCTTAATGACTTTAGTGGGATTACATTTAAATCTAATGTAGCAATGTTAGGTCTCGTGATACTCCTGGGGGCCTCATAACTGCTCAAAACTGCTAGATTGGATTCTGGTGCGATCTTCTCTGGCATCCTCACTCTTGGTTTCTCTCTTGCTTCAGAGATATTTGGGGAATATTGGAGGCCAGAGGGAACATGAAATGGGAGATGTAGGAGGTGGCCATAAAGGGGCTTAATCTTTTTGAGAAGAAATCTTCATACAACTATTTTGCAATGCTATTTTGGCCTTCTCTGTTATGTGAGGTTTGACAGGAGGACTAAGGCTTCTTTTGACTCTTAGTCAAGTCTTCACTCTGAAAATATTTTTAGAGCCACAGGTCCTATATACGTTGCTGGCATGTCTTATCTGGAAAAATGTACTGAACTATTAACTCCTCTTTCACAAAACGGATTTTTTTGGTAACATCTAAGAAATTCTTCAGAACAATTTTTTCTTCAAAGTGACTAAAGAATTGTACTCTGTGGGATGTGAAAAGACACCAAGGGCAAGACCTAAGGGCCAACATTAGAAAAATAAAAATTTTAATGTATCAAAACAATAAAAAAAACCTCCTCAAAAATTAAATGGTAATTTTGATATTGCTTGTAACTTGGCACAGAGAAGTTCCATAACTGGCAATAGTTTTAGTGCAAAACTGGGCTAAAAAGAGATTATCAGGCCCTCAATATACCCCAGGGACTCAGGAAGATCCAGTTTCCTTGCCATATTTTATTTAGAATACTTGCACTCTTACATTGGTAAGAGTGCAAGTATTCTAAATAAAATATGGCAAGGAAATTCGATTGTTGCCTTCAGAATTTCGATTGTTAACAGTAAACCATTTAAATACAAAGATTGCTTTAAAAAAGATGCAACACAACATGAAAGCAAATCCATGCTGCTCTACAGGCAGGAGATTAGACGATAACTAGCCAAGGAAACATAGAAATATATCACATTTGGCTTCTAGGCTGAGAATTTTTTTTTTTTTTTTGCCAGATTTTGAACAATTTTATTATAGTTACTCAAACAATTTTATTATAATTACAAAAACAATACACCACTAAGCCACCAAAATGATATTTTTGGAATGAAATGAACATTCAGTAGAATTTGATACTTCCAAAGTACTGTTTGTAATCACTTGAGAGAGCAATTTTTTGCCTCTTTTTTTTTTTAATCTTCTTGTGAAGTGAAAGGAATGTGCAAACCAGTATGGGCTAGTAAAGCATATGACACAAAGCTTGGCTCTACTGAAGTCATAATTGGATGAGACTATGATCCACCCACAGAAATAATACAAATCCTTTAACAAGAGACTTAAGAACTGTTAACTAAAGCCAACATAGCAACAAATTTCCCCTGAAAACACACCTTATCTCAGGAAGTGAAAACTATTCACTGCCTAAATTTCAATTAACTTTGTCACGCTTTTCAGAACCACAGCAGATCAAGCTTGATTCACATTATGATGACAGATAATTGCTTTTACAGGTCTGATTTGGTGGAACTGTGGAAAATGTCTTGCCAGACTGTATTACATGAGTGAAAAACATAAATAGACAGCTAACATGTCTCATTTCTTCCTCTACTCTTCTCTCTTTTTTTCCCTATCTTTTGTAACCTCCCATAGAGGTTTATGTGTGTGCATCTGTGTGTGTCTTTGTGTCTGTGTCAGTAAAAGCCCAAACATTAGATCACAAGTTCTTGTTTATATAAGCTTCAATTTACCCTTCAGGCAGAAATTTAGAGATTTCCAAACACACAGATGCTTGCCACTATCCAAATTCAATTTGAAATGCTCTGCACAACATCTCCTTTAACTTAACTAACCTTGTATTGTTCAAATACTTCATAATGGGTTTTGATTGCCAAATATCATTACTAACTTTGCCATTGTTAACAAAGTTAATTGAAACACAAATAAATAGAATTCCATAAAATGTCAAATCATCTGAAAAAAAGATTATATTCATTTTATTAAACACACAAATCTGATTTTACAAATAATTAGTGTGCTAAGTACTATGGAAAAAACTATAAAAATACCCAAAAGAAAATGTTTCTAGCTGGTATGGTCTAGACCCTAGAAGAGACCCTAGAGGACTTGTAGGAATGGGCCTTTATCTGTCAAGAGGCTCAGGAATATAACTCATTCATATAGAGCAAAACCTGAGGAAAGGAGGCTGAAACCCCCTGAAACAAAGCAAGGTCTGCTTGGAGAATTGCCAAAGAATGTTCCCCTCAAGGGAAGATTTGGAAGTCTCTGGAAGACAGAGGGAGAAGGGCCAAACCTAGCATGCTCTGGTAAAGTTTTCAGACCATGACATACTGCAGTTTCTTTTGATGGGCACACTGTGGAGGAAGCAGTTCTGCACTCTCGAAATTAAGGAGATAGAAGAGATTCAGGAAGAGAGAATCAGTGTCACTAACCTCCAAAAGAGCTCATGCTGCAAATAGCACAAAGTAGTCTTCAAGTTCTCACTCCTTATGAATTATATTCAAGACAATAGACAAAGTAATACACAAAGAAAATGTAGCTTCGTTACAGACATCATTAATCTCCACTTTGCCCATGTTGCTGGAAAGTAATGCTGCTTTTAAGTGGGGAGGTTTTTCCAGACACAACACGATTTAAAAAGTGGATGCATATAACTCTCCAAAAAATAATGAAATTCCAAGTCTGTAGCCATGTCACTATCTGCTAGATCCATCCTGTGCTGAATCAGGAAGTGGTATTCTGCTTGAAGGTTCTTCTCCAGGAGGTTCTCCTGCTCCTGCTACTCCCTGGTCCTCCTGTGTCTCCCAGAAAAGGAATGTGGGGTCCCCAGTCTGCAATGTCCATCCTATGAAACACATGCATGAACTTTTAATGACAATTAACTGATCCAGTTTCACTGCTTATAATTTTTCTCTAGTGAGTTGGTAGCTCCAGAGTAAATTTGTGGCAGAATTTAGAGGGACCTGTGATGCTGCAGTGTCCCCTCCCAGAGAGGATGTTGTTTACATCTCAATAAAAGGCAGACAAGATGCACCGGAACCAGTGCAAAGTAGAGTAGGCAATAATGTGTGCATGGGATGATGTCTCAAACGGCTGAAATGTTGAAATTTTATTTCCTAATGCAGCCAAGAGTAACTTGCTCATCTACCTAAATGCATTTGATGTGCATTGCGTATGTATTGTTCATGCCCACAGGATATCCATATACTGTCCTTTTCTGGCACAACATAAATCTCTTGCAGAAATCGTTGGATAGCTTGAAGAATGTAAGCACAGTGTGTTCTCCAAGATTCATGGCAACATATGTCTGTGTATCTTGTTCAGAGTTGTGCCTGAAACATGTTAATGTGCATGTACAAGTAACGGCACGTAAAGGGGTTTTTGTTTTAGGCATGTTTTACCCCTGGATTTATATGGGCATGAGGTAACACCTACTTTTTTTTTTTCTTCAAAGAGCTAATCCACATGCATAATTGAAACAAGTCCTTATTTTGCTCACTATAAATATGTACCATATGTATCTCTTATAAATGTTACATTTTGTAGCATGGTGGTATTTGCTGGTACCTGTGAGTTATGTCAACCTTCATCTAAATGGAAATGAAAATTAAGAGCATTGCATAGAGCGATATGGTGTGTCCTAGACATAGTCACAGGCAAGTCTATAAGTACAGTAAACCGCTACATTATCACCCTATTGATTTACTCTGTTTAATATGATGGCTTGATTGCTGTAAACAGGAATCATGCCACTAAAACAACAAACAAAATTGATTGTACTGAAGTACACACATTGTAATTTCCACTGGCTTTTAGGCTTGATCTGGTATACACTCACAGATCATGGGGTTACCATTAGCTGTTCCTCATAATCTAACAAAAGTGTAAAGACGAGAAAGTGCTGTGAATGCACTGCATTGCATCTTTAAGAATTAACTTTAAGTATTGGGCTGTTCACAGTCTGAAGGCATTTTAAAAGAACTAATCGTGTGACAGCGTCTTGGCTTTAGCTAAATAAACACTCTGGAACTTCCTTCACAACCCTTCTGATACAAGTTAACCCTTCTAAAAAAAAGGCATACCACAGGAAAGAGGGCTACTACTTTGGGTGCAATCCTATGTCTCTGAAAAACGCTATTATGGGATGCCAGATATGGACCCCCTATCCACCAGGTCTGAGAGACCCAACAAAAAACCTGACACCCATGTTCACCAGCAGAAAACCTTGTGTGTAGCCCTAGAGATATAAAACAAACTGAAGAAAAAAAGTAACACGGCTTCAAAGCTTTCTGAAATCCTCTCATTTGTACATCTGCTAAAAAGTGTCTGTTTTCACTTAATATATTAAAAATACAACAAAAAAATAGAAAAGCAGCTTGTGAACCAATTACTAACAAGTAAAAGTATAACAGATGCAAACAAAGAACTGCAGTATTTTTCACCATATGTTTCAAATCAATCTTATTCCTTCATCAGTTGGAAACAAAGCATAATGTTATGGTTCTAACAGTAACTAACCTTGATCTATCAAACTGTAGAAAAACTAGCAGTACTTTGACAAGCCGCTTGTTATATTTATCGTAAATAGCTAATAGGATTAACTAAGATTCACTGTTCATTTAGAATTATATTATCTAATTATTCCTATTTCAACTCCTTTTCTAATTGCCCTCTGGTGTTCAAATTCCTTTATTGCTCATTTACTAGTTTCTGCTCTATTCAGTTGGCATTTTGTTTAACGACCTCAAGTCTGGAATTTCAGGTACAGAGGTCTGGAGGCGAATGGGGTGGTGATGGAGAGGAGGACCTGGGGAAAGGGCTGTGCAGGACTGCAGCTGCTTCCCCCTCACGTGCCACAGACGATGCAGAGCACTGGGGAGTGCCAATGCTGTGGCTACAGTCCCTGACGTCCTCCTGAGAAATCTACCCACACATAAAGGCACCTGCACAACATGGTGTTTTTACTGTCTTTAAAACAAGCCATTCATCTGGAGGTTAATGGTAAAAAAGCTCCACACATTCCAGTTGCAACAAGACTACCCATGGACTTAGACATGTATTTTAAAACTAGAGGCTCTTTCCTGACTTCTCTTTTTCTCTTTTTCCCCCCCTTATTTCATTTGGGCATTTGTCTGACTTTTGTACTATAGCGCCCAGAATGCACTCCACATCTTTGAATCTGTCAGCACACTCGCAGCCTGAGAAGACAGTAAGAGTGAGGCACTGAAAAGAACCCCACAGTTTCAAGCTTTATGTGGGAGGCATGACTGAATAATCTCTAGAGATCCCTTCCAACTGCTGTTTCTGTCATTCCCCCTTGTAACTTCCTTGTAAATGCACAGAGATACAATTGTGAGGACTGCAGACGCATATTTGTCACCTGTCTCCAATGTGTGCTACAGTGGCTAATATTGTGCAAAGGTGCTTTCAGCATGGATATTAGGGTTTCTTTTACCACCTGTAAGCAATCAGCTGCAGTGCCAGGATATTACATGCTGTGCTCACAAACAACTTGCAGGCTTGTTGAAGTGCAGCTCCCTGTGCACATAATGCTTTAAGCAGTGCTAGCAGGGCGATCTCCAGTGTCACAACATTTACAGGCACACTGGTACCAGTTCAGACTCTCAGCTCCCTCCCAGCCTGCTGCACTGAGCTCTTCTCAGGCTGGTGTTCAGGAGGGTAAATACAATCTCCCTTGCTTTGAGGATGTATGAGCTGCAGAATCTGAGTGTTGTAGGTCTGCCAGATTCCCAGCTCTCTGAACCACCTTTTCTTGTGTTTGCCAAACTTTCATGATCACTGGCTTATATTCATGAACTCATTGAACTTTTTACCCAAAAGTAAGGTGAGAAAACAGTGACTTTTAATGTAAATCCTTACATTCAAATCTAAACGTGGTTTTGGACCAGCTTCAAAAGAGGACTTAAACACTTTCTTTGGAATCTAGAAGCTTAAGTCCAAAACATGATACTGAAAAAAAATGCATGTCTATCCCTGAAGACACCTGGGCTTAATAGGCAGTTAACCTTTTCCAGCTTAAATTTTTCTACAAAGTTGCTCAGTTTGTGTATCTTCATTGACCCATTTTGGCATAGTCAATCAAGTTTAGCTCCCTCTTCTTTATGAGATGATTGAGAGCTGTATGTCCTCCCTTTGAGGGAAATGTCCTGCCACCAGACTAAGCCAATTTGGGTAGATGTACAGCCCACTGGACAAGACTTCAAGGTTTATGGGGTGAAACACAGTTCAGTTTTTCAAGTGGGTAAGTGGCTTAGCTCAGTAAGAGAAGTTCTGAGTTCTGTTTTTTTTCTCTCAGGACATTATCTGTATTTTAGGAGTTATAGTTAAAATATAAGAATGACCATGGAAACTGGCACCCAAACTCCCAGCTCTAAGCCTAACCACTAGACTAGTGAGTCATGCTTTGCCTCTGTCGGTCTTTCACATATTGCACACAGCAGCCCCATTTTCCCAAAGGGGTTAGAAGACTCCTCTTCTACTTCCCACATAAACCTATGAGGAATAAGCCCCCTTCTGGTGATCTCCATCTTCTGAAAAGCAGGAAAAGAGGGATTTAGATATTTTGAGATGAGGAAAAAATTGAGTCTATTTTCCCTTGGTTACTCTCAGTGCTTTTGAAGGAGGCAGCACAAGTTCTAACTACCATTTATAAGAAACAAATGAGCCCTGCCTAGCTCTTTAGAGACATTTACCTTCCAGACAGAGTCCTGGCTGTACATACTGAGTGCATAGAAGCAATCATTTCAGCCCGTAGTAAAGGGCAAGATCTAAGACACATGATATCCTCAGAGTTTCTTTTTAGTCTGGCTCCTGGCTGCTGTGTGCTCACTGACATTAGGTAGCTCCTGGCTTAGCTTGCTCTTTGGTTTTAGATTAGAGCATTCTAACAAACATAACTATGCATGGACCATTTATTGGCAAGTAATTTTGAGTTCTGGTTTTTGTGCTGATGTACCAGACATCTGAATGGGTTTGAAAATCGGACTGGCTATTTAAAATTAATTAAGCCTATAGGATGGGGGTAGTAAAATTTCATGTGTGTCCAGCATTTCCTGTCCCTGCCCTGGCACGTGTGGCAGTGAGAGGGATACACGGGCAAGGCCATGGCTCCAGAAAAAAGGCCTTTGTCTCTGCCCCATTACTTTATCCTACATTTTCATGTTCATCTCCTCCCTTCCTCCCAGGTAGAGCAGCTGAGATCACATCATTAGAGACAAACCCCCTTTCTCTTCTCACTTGTGTTTACCCTTCCCACTGGTTAAAATACAGTGCTTCACAATGACATCACTCAGATGAGGTCTGTCCCAGCCTCACTGGGTGCTTGCATTTGTTGGTACAGAGCCAGAGCCTTTGTTATATTAAAAAGTTACAGAAAGATGAATTTGCTGTGCCTGCCATTGCAGACAGCAGCAGCACTCAAGGCTTGATTCTTGTGGCCAAAACCCACCAGAAAAGCCCTTTGCTCCTGTTCAGCTGAGTAGTGAAGCAGCAGACATAGACAGACAGAAGGACTCGATGTCCTGAACAGAAATGAACCTGGTTAATACATGCATGTGGAGAGATTGGATTACAGCCTTCTTTTCCATTTGGTGTCAAGCCTGTATTAGCTAAGCGAAGGTCCATCAAAAGTGCCATAACTATCTAACTACTAGTTATAAAATGGGGCAACTCATAGCACTTTTTGACTCCCATTGGTATACTCCCTGAACTGAGGGCCAACATTGTATTTTACACAAAACAAAATCAGTAGCAACAGCAAAGGCTCTATGTCTGGATTTCCTTTCATATGTAAACATAAAGAAGGGGGCATTACAATTATCCCACTGGTGACTGAACATTACTGCTTGCTTAAGTTGAAAATGGGGCGCATGTTCATCATTTTTGCTCCTGCTAAATGCATGGAAATGCTCATCAAGGAGAGAATACTAGCGTTTAACCCCATATGTTTACATGCATGCTGCCGTTATCCAGTGGAGTTACTACTTCAAACTCTTTTCTGATTCAGCAAGATGTAACCAGGTCTCCAATACTAAGTTTCCTTTATGGCTTTGGTTTTCCTGAAATAAAAATCCCAAATGTAATAACATGACTAGAGTTATTGTCTCTTACACAAATTTTGACACATAGTGTTATGGACAGCTGTCAAGGTTTAACCCCAGTTGACAGCTAAGCCCCATGCAGCCACTCACTCACTCCCCTCATAGTGGACTAAAAGTGAGTTTTGATACAGGCAGTTTGAAAGGTAAAGCAAAAGCCACACATGCAAGCAAAGAAAAACAAGGAATTCATTCAACACTTCCTATGGGCAGCCAGGTGCTCAGCCATCCCCAGGAAAGCAGAGCTCCATCACGTGTAACAGTGACTTGGGAAGACAAACTCCATCACTGAAAACGTCCTCCCCTTTCCTCCTTCTTCTCTTCTTTATATGCTGAGCTTGAAGCCATATGGGATGGAATACCCCTGTGGTCAGCGGGAGGCAGCTGTCCTGCCTGTCTCACCTCCCAGCTTCTTGTGCCCCCACAGCCTCCTTGCAGGAGAGGAACACAGGAGATGCCTTGACACTGTGAAAGCATTGCTCAGTGAGAGCTAAAACATCCCTGTATTATCAACATTGTTTCCAGCATAAATCCAAAACACAGCCCCACACCAGCTGCAGTGAAGAAAACTAACTGTACCCCAGCCAAAACTGGCACAACAGTCCACAGGATAGTGCCACTGTCTTTGGATGCCTGCTCTATCTTGATTCTCTCAGTGATTATTAATTACAGGCTGTGACACTGTTTTTATGAGCCAGAGACCTCCACAGTCAAAAAAGGACAATGCCAGGTCCAAAAGATTTACTTTTTTTTCCAGATGAAATCATCTTACACAGAAGCTCCCCATCCTCAATGCAATTCACTTGAGTTTCTCTCTGATTTGATATTTCTATGTATAGCACAGCTCCCGTGGTATGAAAAAGAGTATATGCGCCACAGTGTACTCAAAGTATCCCAGCCAAGTGACCTCCAACCCACCTCTGATTGGCCAAATCCTGCACAGGATGGTAGGGAGTTGATCCTGGCTAGATGCCAGACATCCACTAAAGCATGCCTATCAGTACCCTCCACAGCTGGACAGGGGAGAAAAAATATAATGAAGGGTTCATGGGTTGAGATAAGACTCAGGAGAAACCATTCCCCAAGTACCAACTTGAATTAGAGCTATTAATTGAATTTATTTCCAACAAGACCAAAGCAGCCTTATGAGAAATAAAATTAGACCTTTAAAACACCTTCACCCCACCCCTCCACCTTCCCAGCTCTAGCTCCTCCCCTACAGCAGTGCAGGGAGACAGGGAATGGGGGTTATGGTCAGTTCATCACATGCTGTTCCTGCCCCTACTCAAGGAGACAAGTTGTTCCCTTCCTCCAGCACAGGGTCTCTCCCATAGGAGAAAATTCTCCATGAACTTCTCCAGTATGAGCCCATCCCGTGGGCAGCAGTTCTCAAAAACTGCTACACCATGGGACACTTTTTCATAGGGTGCAGTCCTTCAGGCACAGGCTGCTCTGTCATGGGTCCCCCCCAGGAAACCTCCAGGCGTGAGCTCCTCTTTCTACAAGTCTGCAGGTCTCTGCCTGGAGCCTGCTCAGGGTCAGGCCTTACGTGGGGTTACAGTCCTCTTTCAGGCATCCACCTACTCCATGGGCTGCAGGTGGATCTCTGCATCTGTGTGGTCCTCCACAGGCTGCAGGGGCACAGCTGCCTCACCATGGTCTTTACTACAGAGCGCAAGGGAATCTCAGCTCCAGTGCCTGGAGCACCTCCTGCCGCTTCTTCTCCACTGATCTTGGTGTCTGCAGAGCTGTTTCACTCACATATTCTCTCTCCTCTCTTCTCTGGATGCAATTACATCTGTGCAATAACTTTTTCTTTCTTCTTCTTAAATATGTTATCTGAGACATGTTACCACTATTTCTAATTGGTCCAGTCTTGACCAGCAGCATATCCATCTTGGAACCACTTGGCATTGGCTCTGTCGGACATGGAGGAAGCTTCTGGCAGCCTCTCAAAGAAGCCACCCCTGTAGTGCCTCTGCTACTGAAACCTGCCCATGCAAACCCGATACATACAAAGATCAGGGTGATGGCTACAGGTAAAATTTTATATAGATGAAGTAGTAATTTTCAAAAATGGGTTTGGAGTAAAAGTATTCTTATTTATCACTGTACCATAACTTATCACTGTACCATAACAATATGGCTTTAATGGAAGAAAAGTAATGATTTTTGAACACAAAGGTCATTGGAGGCACAAAACCAGAGTAAAAGACAGGCAGTTTCCCACAGATGAGAAGATATGTACTTGTATTGTTCATTCGTTGTAGCCAGACACAATATACTATACTCATTAATATGCTGCTGACACCACACTGCCAGGAAGCTGTAGCTCTTGAGTAGGGGTAAAGCCCACAAACAGCGGTCAGAACATGTCTTCCGTGCAGCAACATAGCCACATATTAAAACAACATGATGTGGATGGTTTGAAGCAGAAATAGCAGCACCCAATGCATGGTTTCACTTCTAGGACTGTGGTAGGAATTGATCTTTACAATGTTGATTCTAAATATTGCCCACAGCCAGCATGAGGAGAAGTCCTGCCCATTGAACCCGATTACTTTCTACAACAAGGTAACCTGCCTAGCTGATTAAGGAAAGCTAATTAATGTGATCTTTTTGAAATTCATCAAAGCTTTTGATACTGTCTCTCACAAGATCCTTCTGGACAAAATATCCAGCTAAGTGCTGGACAAACACATCCTGTGATGGGTGAGTAACTGGCTCATGGGTGGGGCACAGAGGGTCATAGGAAATGGGGTGACATCAGACTGGTGACCTGGCACAAGTGGGGTTCCCCAAGGCTCCATCCTCGGTCCAGTGGCCTTAAACATCTTCATTAACAACTTCAATGCAAAACTCTAAGGAACGTTAAGTACATTTTGTCAATAAAACTAATCTGGGAAGGGCTGTGGACTCCCTTGAAGGCAGGGAGGCCCTGCAGAGAAACCTTAATAAATTAGTGGGTCACGTGATCATCAACCATATGAAGTTCAACAAGGGCTAGTGCCAGATTCTGCACCTGGGGTGGGACAACCCTGGATGCACAGACAGACTGGGAATGAGAGGCTGCGGAGCAGTGCCATGGGAAGGGCCCTGGGGATCCTGGTCGATGGCAAGTTGGCCATGAGTCAGCAGTGCCCTGGCAGCCAGGAGGGCCAACCCTGTCCTGGGGGCATCAGGCACAGCATGGCCAGCCGGGCAAGGGAGGGGATTGTCCTGCTCTGCTCTGCTCTGCACTGGGGCAGCCTCACCTCCAGTGCTGGGGGCAGCTTTCGGTGCCACAATATAAGAAAATACATTAAACTATTAGTTTCTGTCCAAAGAAGGGTGATGAGTGTGGTGAAGGGCCTTGAGGGGAACCACTACGAGGAGTGGCTGAGGTCACTCAGGTCTGTTCAGCCTGGAGAAGACTAAAGGGAGACCTCACTGAGCTCTTCAACATCCCCACAAGGGGAAGCAGAGCGGCAGGGACTAACCTCTCCACTCATGACCAGAGACAGGACTCAAGGGAATGACCTGAAGCTGTGTCAGGGGAGGTTTAGATTAGATTATGTATCAGTGTATTTGCACTCAGAGTTTGGCTGGGTGAAGTGATCACAGCACCAAGCCTGACAGAGTCCAAGAAGTGCTTGGAAAACACTCTCAGGCACATGGTGTGATTCTTGGGGATGCCTTATGCAGGGTCAGGAGTTGGACTTGAGGATCCTGACATGTCCCTCCCAGATCAGCGTATTTTATGATTCTATGATAATAATCTTGTAACTGCAAGGAAGAGTAAAGCACAAGCAATGTCAGCCCAGATGGTCCCACTGCAGGTGAGAAGACATCAATTTCTTGAGAAAATAGATATTTTTTCCTTACTGGGGTTCCTTCAAAGTAAAGGTTTGTAATTTTTGTATCCCTTGGCCAAAACTCATATTACTTAGGGATACTTGTGCCTCAACTCAGCAAACAGCAGATACATTGCTCTTCTCATTGACAGACTCTTTTTTTTTAAAAACTGTGGAGGTTTAAGATAAAAAAACCCCACCCTTTAGTTCATTTACTCCATTTCAGCAGTATGAAAAAAATAAAAATCTGCAGGAAAAGTCTGTACCACTGCAAAGGTAGGAAAAAGATATGTGGTGCTTCTCAATTACGAAAATTTATTTGTTCTTAACTACTAAGACTACCACAATGCAAAAACCTTAGTGAAGAGAAGGCAGATTATAGTTTTCACACATTTGGGGAGGCCCTGCAGATAGCAGAAAAATGTAAGGCTATAGGTAAGTTACTTCACACTAGGAACAGAAGCAGGGCTGTCTTCAGTAAGATTTTACCCTATGTTTATTCTGGTTCTTGGCAGATGAGCAAGTCACTGCAAGCATGGTATAAGTACAGAGCTGCTTGTGATAAATATCCTGATGTCTTTTTTTCAAGGAATTAAGGAATTAATTTTTCAAGGAATTAATTCTTTAATGACAGCAGGAGTAGAATAGTTTGTTGTTACTATAGAATATGGTGTGCAAGGAACAAATACAGAGCAGCCAAGTTAATGCATGGCTCTGTGGTAACAAGTTTATAAGACAAAGTCCTGGCATAGGTGAGCTCAGTGAACTTGGATCCTTCCTAATGAAAACAAAATAACTGTGTAACAGGTCTATCCATCTTCCAGGGTGATTCCCCTGTCACAAATCACTCCTGTGACTGAAGCACATGCCCATGAAAAAATCAGACACCACCTTTTGCTACCAGTATCTCATTATATCAGTGCCTGCTAATTGCTTATTTTCCTTTTAACTGTTGAACCTGCAAACTTTGAGAAATTTTTCTTAGCCAGTGAAATCGTCTTATTTCAGAAGATACAGGAGAGCTCTTTTACAGCTGCTGAGGGTGAGGAGAAAGAGGCAGCTCCACCTCTTCTATTACTGAGGTCTTCAGTGTAAACTCCCAAGCCTTGCCTGATGTAGAGAAACTTGGGTATTTCGAGTGGTAGAAATAAGTACTTGCAAGTAATGCTTGAACACTGTGACTACTGCTAATAATGTTCTGTCCAAATATCTTCAGAAAATATCAGTCAACTTTCAGGTATACTTACTACTTCTTAGTCCAAATAGTGTTGTTACTGGGAAAAGCTATGCTTTAAATTAATGTCTAATTTCTAAACTGAATCTGATGGTCTTCTCAGTCTAATATATCAATTGGATGCCAAAGCAAGAAGTATATTAATGATATGACTCAGTAACTATGAAGTGGTCCACCTCAAGAGTGCTTCTGTTTCTGTATTTCTGACCATTGTATGGCAATATTTTCAATGATTTGGTTCTTTCATTTCCAGAACCCAAAACTCAGTCTTAGTGACACTTGTCTCCTGCAGACAGGTGTTGTGAAGTTTTATAAATGTCTCATACTGAAAAAATGCAAGCACTATAAAATGTGGGAAGCCAGACTGCCAAACCAGAGAAGAACAAATCAAACTGCCAGTTCTCTATTCAAGCACTAGGCATGACAATAGCTAATACAGAACTAGATTGCACCTGTAGGTCTTGTTGAAAAGTGAGGGATTTCCAGAATTGAGACTGTTAATTCAGATTACAGTTTTCAAATTCATAGAGACTTTAAAATGAAGAGGTTATATTATCTTTTTTATATAGATAAGCATTATTATACATAAATATTTTATATACATATATACATACATACATACATGCATACATATATATATATGTGATCTACAATTTGTGCATTCTGCACCTTTGTGTCTGTATTTCAGAAATTCTCTTGCCTCCAGGAATGCCTTGAAGGTGACTGCAGCCTGCTTGAGAGTACACAGTAACATTAATACAAGCTGAATACATGTTGTTTAGTTTGAAGCTGGACTGTTGTCCAGCACTGAAGTTCAGTGTCCTTCTGCCCTTCCATCCTGGCATTACTTTTACAGGTCCCCTGCTTGGGCCCTTTCTAGGATCCTTTCCTGGTTTCAGTTTGTCCTAATGAGCTTTTTATACACAAGTTTACTCTACTGCAGATGGTATATGTCCACAGCCAGAAACACTTCCCAAGAAGTATCACAGCTCACTAAATAAGTTTAAAAACATCTTAGTGAAAACAAACAGTCCAGTGAAATACTGCTTGTATCAAAACAGAGATTAGCAAGTATCAACCCCTACAAGCACCAAAACTGATCCCTTTTCACCTCCCTCCTCCTAGATTTAACAGTCTGATCTAGTACACTAGTGTTGGAAATAGAAACTTGATTTCATGACGATATATATATGTATGATTTAATGAGATTTAGTATTTCGATCTGCCAACACCTGCGCTGCATTAAAAACAGGATATTGTATGCTTCTCTAAACTGTACCAGATAGAACTGTTCACTCAGGATGTAGTGTACTTTGTGTTGCAGGAGTGTGGTAAAATGTGCCTTTTACCAGGGGAAGTCCAGGCCGTGTTTTTTATCATGTAGGTGGAATTCTTTGTGTGCAGGCTGTAAATTTTATTTGTTTTGTCTTCATTTTAATTTGCATATAAAGAAGAAAGCAATCCAGGCATTCTGTTGATATTTCATTATAACCATAATTTCTGTGAAAATCACCACCTTAGAAGAAAAAATGGTAGGAAGCAAAATGAACTGTTTTGAGGTAGATGAAAGGCTTACTATGAAATGCTAATGAACACCATTTTCTTCATATGAATATCCTATTCACCTGTTTCTCTTAGCGGGCTTTAAGAACAGGCATTCACCCCTTAGCATTGCAGACTTTATATAAAGATTTGGCTCTTGCACTTGACACATTTGAGAGGAACAAGTTTGAGATACAACCGTAATGAATAACACATTATCATCCAAAAATGAAGCTAACGTGTACTGCCACCAAATGGTCGATTAAATGAAAAGCATATTTCTCCTAAACACCAGGCAAAATGACCAGTATTCCCAGAAATTACTTATGTTGTCTGTTCGAAAAACATGGTTTTATTTATAAAAAGTATATTGGATACAGTACTTAGTACTTAGTATTTCAGGAACAGAAAATAGAAAAATAGGTGTTTCAGATCCAAAGGGAAGTTATAGTTGCATTAATGAAGAATGCCCAACCTTTAAAAATCCCTTTCCTCTCTTCATTCTTTCAGTTCCAGCCTTTATTCCACCATTTCCTCACTGAGATCTGACCATCCCCCATCTGAACTGAGATTTGTCCCTTCATGGCTGCATGAGGGAGCCTTTTTTTCCCCTTTAATACTTTTCTACCTCTTTTGCTCTGCAAGCCTACCCAGCATTACCTTGTCAGGGATTTGCAGTCCCCTCAATATGGCAATAAAGAAAATAACGTAACCAAGCCATATGCCTCCCTTTCAGTCTCTATGGGTTTGTCTACCAAATTCATCTTATCAACTTCATGTTCTGTTTCAGGACTTGCTCCTGACACTGACTGATGGCTGATGACAGAACTACAGTGAGTCAGTCACCAGTGCTCTTCAACACCACAGAAGTCCTGGTGCATGATTTAGAACTGTTCTTCAGTGACCAGTGCCAACCTACAGCAACTAGTCACCCTGATGCCAATCTCACCTTGTTTACAATACTATATTTGTTTCCTAAATTAAATTTCACACTCTCCAGAGAAAAGACTGTTTCTTCTTATATGTTTCTATGGTGTTAAGCGTAGCAGGACCCTGACTGGGACATCTGGGTACTATTACAAAACAAAAAATGAATCACACCAATAGTAACTAGGACTAGAAAAAAAGCAGCAAAACTTACGGTCAGATTTTGGTGTTTGCAGCATAGGAATTTAAAATGGCCATCTCCTTTCTCATGGTCTCAGGCACAGACTGTCCTAATATTCATACTTGGTCTAAAATTTAAAAAAAAGCAAACAAAAAACCAAAGACTGATTCATTTGGGATGAGGACTACTTTTGTACAGTACTTAGTGCATGGGAACTCAGAAGGACTTTCAGACATTGTCCTAGTACAAAAGTGCTACCCCTGGCTTAAAGTCTGTGATGAGATGGAAAGGTCAACTCTTATCCAAGATATTCTTTTGCAACAGAGGTGAAAGCAGGCGCTGAGCCATGTGGAAGAGCAGCATGACCCAGCTAGGAAAACAATTAAAGCCTTTAGTCTGTGAAGTCCTTGGGGCAGCACTGTGCCTTCCATCTGCCTGAAGAGGTTTTATTTATTTACCAGCACCCACAGTTATGCTATAGCTAGAGCAGAGGGAGAGACCTGCCTTTGGCACGAACCTCTCTCTCTCTGACTTTGGATGGGATTAGACTAAAACGGGGCCATAGAGGCTGTGAATTAATAAAAGATGAAGGATAAGATAAAGTAAGGAGATTGCTGGTAGTTGGAGAAGGCATGTGACCTGCTTGAGATAATATATTTTTTATTTTCCAGTTCTTGGCCTGGGGGACCCAATGGTGAGGACAAATCAAGGTGCAGTGGAGCAAAAGGTGCAGCTGAAATCTGAGACAATGTGCAAAATTATTTGTGAGATGAATGGGGCATCAAAGCCGTCCCTGCAGGAAGGAAAGAGAGAGATAGCAATGTCAAAACAGCAAATTTAAGTAATCAACAGATGAATAAAATGGCAAGAATAGAAGAAAATATCTATAAATACCATTAGTCATTATGCACAGAATAATTTGTAAATACAAAGGTAATTTTTTAATGAAAGAACATGCTGGACCCACAGCCAGAAGACAGGCTCCAGTCTGCCAAAACCAAGCTCTGGGATGTCTTCTAGACAGCTCAGTCACAAAACTAGACTGGGTTAACACAAATGTTAATGCTTATATCTAGGCATGTGAGCACACCTTGGATTTTGTAGACTTATAAAGGAAAGTTAATTCCATTCAATTAAAAATAGTTATGAAAAATCATATCCTGGAGGGCAAGACATAACAAATACTGAGATCATATCCTATGCTTCTCTGTGGCAACAGCACGGACTTAAAATGGAAACAAGGGGAGACTTAAAAAAACTATGGAAAAATCAGTCCCAGTTCATGTATCCTCTGGAAAATGTGTCACTGTGATGGTTCAGGATTAATTAGAGTTCTGACTCTGCTTTTAAGATAGAAAGCCAAGGATCGCCACAATAAAACAATAAGCATTGTATATAATGTGATTATCTCAAATACTCACAACTGTAATGTCCTGAGAAGCCTCTTTCAGACTTTTGGTGCATATCCTACTACACATATAACCCTTCTGCAACTGTTGCTAGTAACAGAGGCTTGAGCACCAGGACCTCCTCCATATTGATTTATGGGCCAAAGATGTGTTGCCTAAAAAGCTCGGGAAATAAAGCCTCCCAGAGAGGACAATAGGTTTTCTCTACAAAACATATGTGCTGAATTTCCATGTTTTTACTCTTCTCTGTGGGTTTTACTCAAGTTGTATTGCAAATTAATCACTTTATCATTTTTCACACATGAATATCAACCATCCTGGAAAATAATCTCTTCTAGATTTCATGCAATAACAATGTGCTTTTGCCTTAATTGAAGGGGAGGAGATGGGGGCTGGGAAAGAATTAAAAAAAGAGGCCTTAGTTGAAAATGAAAGACTTGTGCCAGACATGCTGGATCTGCATTTGCAATACCCTTGCTTCAGGGTATTTGGATGTATCCAGAATTTTGATTCAGACCATTAGAGAGACAGAACCCAACTGTAAAATTCTGAGATCTGAGCAATGCTTAGAGTGTATTTGGATGTAGAGTTTTGGCTGACCTATTTAAAGGATGATGTTGTGCAAGCGATTACTCCATAATCTATGCAAGTGCCAAGACATATTTAATAGAAAAAAGGTAGCCAAGACCCAAAAGTTTTGGGGTTTTTTTAAAATAAAAACTGAAAAAAGGAGCTATATATCAAATTGCAGAGTTTCACAGATATCTGCCTGTAGAAGAAGTCACCATTTCTCCTAGAAAATGTGCATTCAAATTAAAGGGAGGCAATTTAGGCTTGTTTCTGTAGAACAAGACAGATCTGCTGGGCTTATGAAACAGCTGTGGGGGTTTCTTTTCCAGTAAGCTGGAAAAGCTTAGTTAGCTACTACCTTGTGATCTGTTTGGGCAGCTTCACCTTACAGAGGTTCAAAACCATGCCCGATTCTCAGAGCTGTGCTTTATCGCTGTTTCAGTTCTTTTCTTGGACTCTGCACAAAACTCAAGAAGGTTCAGCCATTATTACTGTAGTTACTGTGTTCTTCTGAAACACTGGATGAAAATGTGAGTGCTCAAAGAAGCACTGTATTGTATTAATGTACTGAACAACAGGGGAGGTTAGCAAGAAAAAGGCATCATCTAAATAATGGACAAGGAATTGGGATTTTAATCTGTCTTCTGCTAATGATTTCTTTCTGGCCTGGAGGAATATTGCATATTCTCTCTGCCTTTGCTTCCACATGTGAGCAGCTCAGTGAGGGGATAATGATCTCAAAGCTTACTTTAGGAATTAGTTAATAACAATAAGCGTGTTGATAAGGTCAACTAGCAGTTTTGTGTTACGAGAAAGTGATCTTGAGTATGAATGAGCCTTTTCCTGATGAAAAGCTGGTGCAAAGAAAACAGATTTAATCAAGAAAGAAGATGTCTTTTGGTCAAACCAGAGTGTTGAAAACATAGAAAGCCTATGACTGAAAAAAGCAGCTCTAGATCAGAAATACAGAGTATTCACTGTTAAAAAGCAAGGCCATGTTTGTAAATATTTATACCGTACCCCAAAATCACTCAAATACAGATCCTGTCTAGTCATAGAAAATAGGTCAAGTTTCTAAATGTAGTAGCTAACATATGGATAAGCACTGCCACACACGCTGCATTACTGATAAAATATATTAGTTGGGCTGGCTGATGCTGAGATACTTCTTGTTGGGTGATGACATGTTCACTAAATTCCATCCGTGTTTGCAACAGCTTGATGGTAATGGACTAATTTTATTTTCTCTTCTGAGAAAAACACCCCATCATTTCTATTGTGATATTCAACTCTCTAGTGAGCTTGAGAGTATACCTTGAAACATCAAAAAATTTAAAAAAAAAGTGGGGGAGAGGAAACAATTAACCGAACAACATCTATCAAAACCCACTAACTGTGGAAGTCAGAGCTGCACAGATGGTTGAGAGCTGGGAGGCTGGTGCTGGGGGAGGCTACTGGCTGCTCACTCTGCTGCAGTGTCACAATGCCTGCCTTCTTTTAGACTCTCCTCCTGGTGGGGTGGGAATTCTTGTGTTCCTAAACCACTCATGGACAATTCATAAGCATAATGGAAATTTAATTAATTGAATAAAATATGTGCTGTAAGTTAGGCAATTGTGTCTAGCATGTTCTCTGAAAACTTTATGCACTCAATTTCAAATGATTCCAAAGTCAGATACAAGGATATAACTTTTGATTTCCTCTGGCCCTCAAGACTTTAATGTCTGAGTACTTTACCATCTGTGGCATATTTATTCTCACAAGACCCCTGTGATATATAGAGAGGGACTATTAAATCCATTTTAAATCCATTTTAAGAACGAGGAATAAGAGCCAGAACAACACCGGGATCAAATAAGTGCTTCAGGCCTAAGTAGGGTATGAATTGAAGCCTTCCTGATCATCAACTAAAGCCTTAATTACTGCATGCTTCACCATCCCAGTATTATCTTTGCTGTGAGGGTTTTCAAGCTGGGGAATTCTGCAGAGTTGGCAAAAATTCTATGAAAAGGCTTATTTCCCTTTTCTTACAATCTGGATGGCTTTATCACAGAATGGAAGATTGGAATGAGAGCAAAATCTGATATAAGGGATATAGGTTTACAGTCATAACTCGAAGGTAAGTTCTGTGGTATCAATGAGATAGATATTCAAGTGAGGCCCCGAGGAGGGAGGGGATGGTTGAATTTCCCTACAGAAGTGGAAAAAAAATCCTAAGAATAATGCTTTACAATTTTTAGAAGTGTACCAAACTTAGGAGCCCTATATGGCTATTACCTAGCAGTGCTGACTCTCCTGTCAGAGCTGCAAGTTAGTTTAGTTTTTCAAGTCAGTTCGTAACTCAGCCCCTGCTGCCCCTTACTGTCTTCTCCGATGAGTGTTCAGCCCTGAAACATATATTTTAGGCACTAGATCATATTACAGATATCTAAACCACTGTCCAGTGCTGTTACCTTTTCTTTTTGCTGATATCCATAAATTCTAGATTCTTTAGTTATATTAGGTTGCATTTTTTCATACTGAATCACACTATAATACTTCTAATCTATATTCCTTACCTCTCAGTGTGGACTTTATTATTACTTCTGGCCTCCTTCATGTTTGTTTCAATTTCCAAACCTAACAATTGTAGTTTTGCTACCCTTTTCCATTGAATCAATAATGACATTCAATGAGACTAATCCCTATGACACTGTATGGATAATTCATCACCAGCTTAATATACTGCCATGAACTGTTATTTTAATTTTTAACCCTTCAGCTCATTCCCTTCCAGTGAACTTACAATAATGTTTTAAATTTTTGAGAAGCAGTAAAAAAATTCCTCTTTCATATCTGGCTATATTTCCTATATACAAAGTGTCATACATCTCACTGACATTGATTTACATACTGTGATGGGTATCAAGAAAAAGAGGATGCTATGATCCTTCTATCTCTCCCTAACTATCTTGATATGACCATTTACATTCCTCAAGAATTGTCTTCAGCATGAACAATGATGAGGCTGCAAAGTGTTCAGCACATTAACTGCGCTCACTGATGGGGAGTGTTAGCCCAGAGCAAATAGACTTAGTCTGCAAAGGAAAATGTTTGTTCTTTTCTACTACTTTCTAACTAATAAGGGCTGAAACCCCACACAATCACCACATGTTGAATAACTTGTGGCACTTTAATTGCATTTTTAAACCAAGAGTGAAAAAAATATGCTGTAAGTGCTTATGGTTTACAGTTCCATCAGCTCTGATATTCCCAGTATCAATACATGTTATATCACGAACCATCGAGAGCAAATACAGCATCAGTCTTGCTACTGCCAGTATTGCATTGAATGGCACTGGGACTCAGATTATGCCGTGACAGGATTCTTCCTGGATATACCTGTGAGAGACTGAACTGTTAAGGAATAATGACTCAAAACATTCCCCCATTTGTGCAGATGCCAGGCTGCTTTGCTGAGGTGGAGGAGCTGAGCTTTTGGGCTAAACCTCTGACCTGAAGAGACAGAGAGTGAATGATGGGCTATGAGTGAGGTAGGAAAGGGTCCTGTGGAGTCGGGGTGCTGCCTCTTGCCATGCTAAGCTGTCCTCCCTTGCACACAACACTGGCTTATGGGGCTCCCTGTCCTGAAGCACTGGGACACTGGCTGTGGCCTGAGGGTGTTCATGGCTGTTATGGGGCCATAATGGACTCAGCTGCACTGGTGTGATGGGCAGCTGGCTTGTCTTAGAAGGTGTTAAGGAATCCCCAGGGCAGCTAGCTGGGCATTTCCACCTGAACCTGAGTGGATACAAACCAAACAGAGGTTGTGTTCTGTGGATGTTCCTGGGGATTTCTCCTACCACTTCTATGGGACTTCCTCTGCCACCAGATGGATGCAGTCTGTGCTCACTGCTTTGACCAAGACTGCACAGCCACCAGGTCTCATTGTGGGGCCTATGAGTGGTAAGATCTTCAAACTCTTGTGCTTTCTCTCTCTTTCTTTTCCCTTGTGTATGTTCTTGAGCGATGTTGTTGCTCTTTCATATTGCAATGCTTTCACGTATTTATATTACTGATAAGAAAGATGGGTGCTAATGTCTTTACAAACAACTTGATTGGTGAGGGTCTTTAGGAGAAATGGGTCTTAATGTCCATACCAGCCTCAAGCTGTACAAGTTTGTTACAGATCCCAGACAGTTTGACTACACTTTAAACTCCTGAACTGTAAGGTAGTAGACAAATTGTTCTGAACAAAGTGCAGGACCCAGATAGCCTGAATTTTTTAACTTTGTAGGAAAATGACATATTCAAGCAGGAATATGTGGTAGGCAGTTCTGGAAGGCGGCACCTTCCTAGTACCTCAGCCAATGGGGAAAGGAAGAGGGCAACATGTGGCTGGGAATTTAGGATAAAAGGAGGCTGCACACTCTAAAACCTCAAGAGAAAAACCCCATGAGGAGAGTCCCAGTGGACTCCCTCCCTTTATTTGAATAAAATGGTAGGACTTCTGTCTCCTTTATGGATACTGGCTTTTCATAGAGTGATTTTCCACACATTACTGTAGGTAATAATAACTAAAATGCCTATATACCTGCTTCTCTTGGCAACCAAATTGTTCTGTAATAAACCCTACATGTGTGTATTCACAAACATGGACCATTCAGTATTGTTCCCTCTAATCTGCTCCACAGGATCTATTAACAAGAACCTGGGTTACCCTTATGTTCTGCAGCAGGTCAGGACAATACCCGAAACAGATTTTTGTTGAATTACACCAGATAGAAGGGTTAGAACTGTCCACTATTTGGGGCAAAAATGTGAGCATTTTAGGGCCAACTGCTCATGACTAAATGGCATTCCCTTCTTTGAGTATATATTGAAAAAATTCTTAAATATATGTGGGTTTTTCTTGTTTTCTGCTGCTTAAAGTTCTGTTTCTCAGAAAAGGAAATATAAAGTCACAAGAACTTGTGGCAAATTAAATATAAATGGATACTCCTATTCCTATCACTGATTCATGTATTTACAAGAAGTCCTTTAAACACGTTGACCAAATGCAAATGCTGGTAATTAGATCCAGCGTCTCTAAGTATTCCCATTATTGTTTCATATGAAGACATTTTTCTTAATTTCTCTTACTCAAAAAAGCTGTTATTCCTGGCATGGTATAGTTACTCTATTCTTCTGTAACAGTAACTGCATTTCAGTGGTGGATGAAGAATGATTTTTATATGTACAGTCTAAGTAAAACTCTTTGGGATCTGTCATGATGAAAGGTGCTCTGTGTACAGCACTATTATTAACTTATTGTATTTCATCAGGTTATTCTATTTCACATCATGTCACCCTACTGAAAAAGCCTTGACAAAAACAAAAAAAACCAACTGTGCAATGTCATCAATTGAGAAAACAGACTCTTTCAAAAGGCAATGTAGCATGCAGATAGCAGGAATCCCATGAGCTCCGGCTGCCACTGCTGGAACATGCAGGGATGTCTGTGGTTTCAGTGTGTTTTAGGTCTAAGACATGGAGTTTTTTTAATGTGAAGTGAGATGTAGAATAAGAACAGAATCAGATTTTGAAGAATGATTAGTACACCAACTTTTGAATTAAAACCTCTTCAGAACTACTGAAAATGAATCTTCCATTAGTTAATGCAGTTGGTTGTAATTTAAAAAATTATGAAATGGTTTGTTAAGCATTTTAGCAGTCCTAATAAAAAACATCTGAGTTCTAATATAGAAAGTTTCCACTAAATTATTAGTTACTTCAAGAGATAAAGTAAAACTATTTGATACTTCCATTTATTTTACAGGAAAGTCAATGCATATTTCCTTTATTAATCCTCCTTTCTTTTCCCTAGCCAGGTCTTTATAATAATATAAATTGTCGCATGTAGTTTTTATAAAATTTATAGATTACTATTGTAGCTGAAGAACAACAAACAGATCAAACTTAGGATCTGATGATTTCTGAGTTGTGACTATAATTCCTGAAATCCTAATCACAGTCAACCAACACATGACTCTCAGATGTATTCTAGAACAGCTAATTTTAAAGAAAACTAGGCTTAGAACAATATCTAATGGATTTTGAAGTAAAAAAAAATCACATCAACACTTTATTGCTTGTTTTGCAAATCTTTGTAAACACAAACAAGTACTACTGTGATTAATTTATTGCATTCCCAGGGCCTCATAAATCTACAGGCATTCTGTGACAATATAACAAATTTTGTTTTGAAGGTTGTAGCTAATACTCCAGCTAAGAAACTTGCCTTTCCTTCAGGCTGAACAGCAGATTTGTTCCAAGCCTGAAGGAAGAGGTAAAGCATTGTGCACTGCCACCAGCAAAGACCAGGGCTGTGCTCATTATTTCAGGAACCACCTTCTGCTGTGGCCACCTCAGTGGGGTGAGGAGGCAGTGATTATACCAGGAGGTGTATATATATATATATAGGAGGCAGGTCTCTACCCTTTAAAGGGTGTGTTTCATGGGAGACCAGCCAGCACAGCACGCTTTGCTCTTCCACACTTCCAAGCTATCAGATGGCCCTAAATTAATTTCCTTCTTTTAACTGAAAGGAAAACTGTCAGAGATGAATCATATTCTCTGGTAAACCACACTGTTCTTAGAACAGGAGAGCTGAAAATGAACAGAGGTGATTCTTCTCTTCACCATCCTAATTCTACCCTGTGCCTGAAGGTGGTCTTTCCTCAGTACAACTTAAAACAGTCAAAAAATGCTCAAAATTAGACTAGACTGAAAGAGATCTTCATAGGCTGCATTCTGGGGAAAGAACTAACTAGTAAAAGCACCATAACTTCTGCAGCCATGGACTCACCGGCAACTCATCACCTGCATTGGAATAAGTGGTACACAGGTTAAAATTAACTTTACAGTATGCTAAGGAATAAGCTGCACTTTCTTCACAGCACTTCTTTGAATGCATAATGATGCCGTGTTGACACAGAAATAAAAACCTATGTCAAAGTAGATAGAACATGTTAAGGCAAAAACTAAGGTTTCTCATTTCAGAGAGGCAGCTATACCAGAATATTTTTACCACACTTCTAGTAAAATCTCATAGGGTATTATTCTCAGCCCCCTGTGGCTGTAAGCACAATGGGTGGACTGAGCATTCGCCCTGCATATGCTGCTTGGCTTTAATTCAGACTTCTTAACAGTATCTCAGTGGCATTTTCCCCAGGCCAATTTCCTTTGTTGGGTTTTCTTTTCTTTTCTTTTCTTTTCTTTTTTTTTTTTTTTTTTTTTTTTTTTTTTTTTTTTTCATTTTTAACAGGAAAAAATATATGTCACTGAAGAACCACATGAGAAACAGTTTTAAAACTCTGACATATCCTTCGTCTCAATGGAAATGCCCCCAGTGTTTCATCCTAATGAAATTATTGTAGGGTTACATAAAAATGTAACTCCTTATTAGTAAATGCAAGTAAAACCAGAAAATAAAATACTTGCTGCCCTAAAGTCAAATGTATTAAACTTTACTGCCTCACTTTTGTTAGAAGTGACTGATGAAAGAGAAGAATATCATCCATGCAAAACATCAAGGATGAAGGTGAGGAGGTTTCAGCAGTAGGGACAAGGACGTGCTGACGGAGGCTGCTGAACAGCTGCCTGCCCAAAGGCCTTGAATGGATTAAATAAAGGTGGGTTTAAGCTATTGGTCCGTTCAAGTCCAGCGAATGAAAAACCATGTATGACACACTTTGGCAGCCCTATCTCTACCCAAAAAGTTGAGCTAACCCACCACAAGCTTTTGCAAATTGCATTTAGGGGGAATTTTTGGGCGAGAATTTAGGTTCTACTGTGTTGCAGAACTGCCATAAAGAATTAACAAGAATTTTGCTTTAAATCAAATCAATCTCATAGCAATTGACATTTACTAAATATAAGTGGTTATTAAATGCAGCACGTAATTGCCATAAATAACAAATAAATTCCATATATTTATTATATATTCCATATAAAGAACCTCTCTCAGACCTTGAACATACTCTTGGCTTAAGGCTTATGTACTCCACCTACTTCCTGCAATGTTCTAACCTTCCATTAATGGTCAAAAGTTTATTTTTTGTTTATGACAATTACATGGTTTTTATGGGTCAAGCACGAGACCTTAGGAAAAATGTTGGGATAGATGGGAGGGGGAAGCACTTTGAATGCTGATGAAGAATTAATTTAGAACTCAGTTCTTCCAGGCTTTTAATGATGTTTTCCTTCTGGAAAGATATTAGAGGTATTTAATTCATGTGATCTCTATGCCATTTGAGACAATTCTTTGATTTTTTTTTCTTTACTATGCTTTCTGTTTTATCTTTTTTATTTGTTTTATTTAGAGGTCTTTGTTATTTATCAGATGTGATGTTTAAACTCTGTTGTAATTACTGGCTTTTCTTCTTTATCACATTTAGTTTATTAATGTTATTACTTAGAGCAGATTGTTTAAATATTTTGAGAGCTCTTCAGGGATTGATAAAGGGCAGTTAATATCAACTGTTGATATTGTCTTTTCTCTTTCCCGTGCTCCCTAGATCTTATCTTCAATCTAGATTAAAGGGATGGGAGAAGGAAAGGAATTCTAGTCATTTGGACCAGGATTTAGAATTTAAATGCCTTCAAAGTTGTGCTCAGCTGTTTTGGTTTAACCTTCTGAAGTGACAAGGACCATCTGAGGACTTTGGACTTGGATCCAGGTTTGGATTCCTTGGAAATGAACCTCATACACAGAGGCAAAGATAAACACACCAACATACACACAAATGTTCAGGCTGAACTGGGTCCACCTTTAACTGCATCTTTATAAAATTATTCTGGTATCATAACAAGGTTTATACATACACAAAGAAAGATGGTCAGAGAAAAATTAGGAAACCCTAAAACAAAAACTGAAACACTATTGCTAGACCCCATTCCCTCTTGTATTTTCCAGTCTGGCATATAAATCCAGGATATTAATTCCTTGCATATTATGAATGAAATAAAATATCTTCTAGAAAACACTGAAATTTAAAATGCTATAAGATTCTGTGTGTTTCTAATGAGACAAAAAATGGCTCCAAATGTTGGCTCAGCAGTGAAAAGGAGTGCACCAGATCCACTGCACTTATTCATGCATACAAGTTTCAGTGGGATAGGAGGAGTTCCAAATCACTGCAGAAAGTAGTTTGTAGCAGATTGCAGTCTTTTCCTGAAAAAAAAGATGTGGGTAACAACTTATAAAGCTAGAGGAGGTAGAGAAAGCTGTCTGACCCCAGAAGTGTGGGAGGCTAGCAAGATGCACCTGGTATTGACTGGTGGCCAACCACTGAATATTGACAAAATGACAGCAAGATATGTAAACTGGAAATACTTAACCAATAGAAGAAAAAGCAATTCCTGCAGAATCAGCTGTAATTCATCTTTCTGGTTTTAGTCAGCTTTGCATTTCTTCCTTCTTTTAAGCTTCCCATATTTCACTTTTTCTGAAATTCCAAACTAGTTTGTCACTCTGTGTTTGCAGGACAGAATAAAATCCAAATCAGGATCTGAATCTCATGGATTATTTTTGAGCTACTGCTGGATTTCATTCTTTAACAGGGTGGGAGGGCTGGAGTACATGGTGATGTGTGGACCACTCACCTGCACCAAGGCAGACTTCACACAGCTCTGGACCTTGCCAGGAATTAGGGGTTCTACATTTCTCCCAAAAGCCCAGATGCATATTCTCATAACCCAAGACTTTCTGCCATCCCTTATCTTCCCCTCTTCTTCCAATCTTTCACCTCCTTGGTTCAGCACCTCTTTTTTATCTCCTCTGCCTCTTTGTTGTTCTGCCTCCAAAAACTCTTCCATGAGTTTGCTCCTCTATGGTGTGTGGCTCCTGCCTGTGGGCAGGTTTGGACCTTGAGACATGCCAGGTAGCTTGCTATTGTTAACTCCTCCATAAAAGAAAAATTAATTAGTGTGGAGTAAGAACCCACACATTACTGGTAAGGACAGTGTCATTGGCATATGAAAATTGAAGGACAGAAGCACAGAAGAAAGCTTAAACAGGCTAGGTCTGCATGACTCTTAGGAAAATTAAATTGTTGCCTCAGACTGTTTGGATTAGGACTGGCCTTGTTAGCGTTTATGCTCTGTCTGGTTTCATCTCGCCTAACTCTGGGTAGCTAGCCAGGTACCTTAATCAGAAATGTATTCATTGTTAGCTCCCTCTTGAAAGAGAAGGGGATTCCCCTTATTCAGCTTGACCCTAACACTCCTCTAAAAAAGCTTCTCTTTCTTAACAGACTACTAAGATAGCCTAGTGCAAACATGATACTAATTTCAGTCCCTCAGTCAAACTGAGAGAATTAAATCTTTGCATTCAGTTGTGCCCCACAAACTTCAACTCCACATGCATACAACAGAGGAAGAATGAGAATGTAGACCTTAAGGCAAGAAAGTGGTGCAGCTGAATCCTGTGTGACACTTGTATTCAGCCAGTAGCATGGCACATGTCATTGCATCATCTGGCACCCTGCATTTGCTTTTTGGGACATACGGTAACCAGAGAAGCCACAGTGCTGCTCAGTGCTTAAGGCAAAAAAACGTGCCGGTCTTTGTTTCTTATATCCCCAGAGACTCAGCCAGCAAGAAACAAATGTTGAGAGGTCTGAAAGAAACCCACAAAAATGCGTCAAATAATGGAACCAGGTCTCCTACTCTCCAAGTAATATACACAAATAATGACATTTTCTGCAACTGAGCAGTTTACAATGTAATGGGTTGGGAAAAAACCTGGACAGGAAGAGTACCAGAGGTTGAGTTAGTTCTATCTGTGGATCAGCATTTTGTGGTCCAAACCCACTACCTGGACAGAAAGAAAAACCCAGACCATGCCTAAGCTAAAGAAAAACAAGAACTTTTTTGGGTATTTTTCTGTATCAGGACTGATTTCAAAATTCTGATACCTCTGACCACGTGAAACTGGAGTCAGAATACTGAGTACACAAAAGTATTTTGGCATCTAAACCATTAAGAGAAAATTGCCAGCTTCTGTTCTCAAAAATATGCAGATCAGAGCTCACCCCATTCAGGAAACTTTTGCTAGGCTGCTATAAAAGTAGTTTTTGTGAGAAGAAATTCACTTTCTATTACTGATAATAGATTATTCAGTGCTTATCTCAGGTCAAAAGAAAAGTGACCCACTTTTAAAATCACACTTATTTTGTAAAAATCCTCATTTTCTCCTTCTCAGTCAGTTATTTTTTTTGACTAGTTAATAAAGGCCCAAGTTTGGGAAAACAATATCTGTCTCTGAGCACAGGGATCTTTCATCAACTGAAATGCAAGAGTTGGAGAAATTAGCACTTTATGTGAAAGTCATAAAAATAATAGACTAAGAGAAGAACTGACTTTAGAAGGGAGTGTGGACATCACCCAATCCAAGACCTTGCTCAGAGAAGGGCTGCCTGCAATATTAGCTCAGGCTGCTCAGTGCCTTGCTCAGATGAGCTGAATGGAGGCCCCACATCCCTTTTGGGCAACCTGTGCTAGTGCTTGCCTGATACCACTTGGAAAACATTTTCCTTGGCATCTTGAAGGGGTAGTTCCCAGAGTAACAGCAGGTATCCAAATATTTTGAACTCATTCAAAGGTTGAATATTTGCATTATAAAAAATGTTTCCTGGAAGAGAAAAAAAATTATTTTCTCTCTGGAAACTTCAAAAATTCATGTTACAGATATATTCTTCTTCCATTTACACTTTAAGAAAATTGTTCTTGGAAGAAAAGCCCCTTCAGAAATTGTTATAGCTGGAAACTAGAGATACCAGAGAAAAATTAAAATAAATAGGGCAGACAATGGAGTTACTAATATTTTTGTTTTCTTCGCATAAAACTGTCACAAAGTAACCTATACTTTTGTGTCTTACACTCAGTGGAATTAGAACAACATCGAAAGTGATATCATTGCCATCTACAAATACACTCCTGGCAGTTCATTCTATTTCAATGCTGATGAAGTTTTAGTGTCTCAAAAGCAGCAAGGAAAAAACACCCTATTATTTTAATGGGCCCTGTCTGCGGAGCTCTGTAATGGGACAACATCATTGTCAGGGTCAGTTTAATTCAATTCTGCCCTTGATCCCTGTTTTGAGAGACTGTTTACAGCAACTTCTTTCCCCATGACTAAATGTAACACTGATGTAATGGCCAATACCATTGTTAATACCAAGAGCTAGAGAATTACCCAGTTACAAATTTTCCTTCAGGAAAGGTACTAAACATGGAATAGTTGCGAAATTTATAACATGTATAATTGCATATTATCAATACCTTATAGTTTCCTGTCACATACTCTGTAAATTTGTTTGTCCCACCAGAGGGATTCTAGCTATCAGGGATTGCATGGTGAAATAAAGCTGAGGAGGTCCATAATCATGTCCCACTCTGGGGAAGGCCACTGAATTCCCAGTGCATCAGTCACCCACCCATCCTCCCTTACACAAAGTGACTCAGCTGTAAAACTCCCACCCTGGGAAGGCCACATCCATAGGATATCCACATGAGGGGCAGTCAAGTGGGTGTCATAATCCATCAAAGACCACCAAAGAGCTCCCCAGACCCATTGCTAAGGCCTTGCAGCAGAGCACTTCACGTGATGAAAAGTAATGCAACAGATCCAGAGTCTGTTGAAAATCCTGTGTCAAACTTGCCTCCCTCCCTAGGGGAGGTACTTGGGTGCTCCCACCTGGCCCAAGTGTATATCAATCCACTGAACTTGATGTTTTTGGGGGACTGTCACCACCAAGAAGGCCTGATGGGGTCTTAATCTACTTAATCTGTCTCTGTGACTCTCTTTCTCTCCCCCTACCTCTTTTCTTCCTTTCNATCATCAGGATGCCTGTGGGGTCCACAGAGTGGTGATACTTTCTTTAATCTCACTTTCTGTCCCCCTACCTCTTTTCTATTTCTTCCTCTTTCTCTCTCTCTCATATTTGCTATTAAATAAAACCCATACCATTGACTTTGGCATATGGTCTCATTTGCACCTTAATTCAGGCAGAGCATTTCTGATAACTTTAATAACTGGCTCATAACAAGGGGCTTCAAGCCCACAGTTCCAGTGGGCTCAGCTGTTGAAGGGGTGCCGGGTGGGGCTGTTTGTGACACAGGCACCTTGTGTCAGGGCCCTGGGTGATGCGGGACACTGTGATGCCCAGAAGCCCCTGTGACACAGCAGAGCCCTGCCCTGCTGGGGATATGTAAGGGGTGCAGAGCCCTGTGCGGCCCAGTCGCAGGAGAGCAGCTTGCTCAGGAGCAAGCAGCTCCGGGGATCCCACTCCACTAGAGGACGTCCGAGATGGAGGAAGACAAGGCAAACCCCAACTCCCAGCCACCCAGCCCCTCGCCCAGCTGGTCAGAAGAACACGCCCTCAGCTGGCACTTGGAGGGGGCAGTGGGTGGCTCAGATCTGCTCCTGTCAGAGACTGAGGAGGAGGGGGTCTTTGTCAACATGGATGAAGAGAGGAAAGACGACGTGCATCAAGAGGCTTGCCTGTGTGAAGAAGTTCGAGAGCTTTTTCCATGGTCAGAAGAAGTGACAGTCTGGTGCAAGGTAGGTATGAGAGTCCAGTGGCAAGATGGGACACAGGAAGAGCTGTACAAGTGGGAAGAAAGCACGACAGTCCAGGAGCTATACCAATGGGATGAAGATGATGACAAACACCAGGAGTTGTCCCAGTGGGAAGATATGAGAGACCCAGAGCTGTCCCAGTGGAAAGGGGAAGGAGTGCAGGAGCTGTCTCTATTGGAAGATGTGCGAGGACATCCACACATGCACCAATGGGAAGTGGACAAGAGAGTCCCAGAGTTCTCCCAAGCGGGAGTCAACAGCGACAAGGAGCCATCCCAAGGAAAAGACTACAAAGTGCAAGAGCTGCCCCAATCGCAAAATGATGTGAGTGACCAAAAGCTGTCCCAACAAGAAGAAAGTATCAGCAGCCAGGAGCTGTCCCAATGGGGAGCAGGTGCCACTTACAAGATCTGGGACAAACCCTTGCACACAGAGAATGATGAGGATGCCCATCCTTGTGCCCAGCAGAGGCCGGGCCCTTCCAGTGCCATGGACACTGAGGTGTCAGGAGAAGCAGCTCGTGAGCTGCCTGGTGCCTCTTCTGCCTTGGGGAATTCCACAGAGGCTGAGCCAGCAGCTGTTGCTGCCCTGGCTGGGACTGCTGAGGAGGTGGAGCTCCCAGAGCCGCTGGTTCCCGAGATGGAAAAGGATTCTCATGTCCTTGGTGAGGAGGTGCCATTGGCAGGGACAGGGAGCCCAGTCCCTGCCCCACACAGCCCCCCAGGAGGCAGCCAGGCTTTGCTGGACTTAGCGCAGGGCGTCAGCTATGAGGTGGTGCTCCAGGCTGTGGTTGAGATCCGGGCATCTGGCCAGCAGCCAGAGGAACAGAGGGACCTGGAGCAAAGCATGGCTGCAGAACTGGAAGCAGCAGATCCAGTAGAAAGGGAAGAGGGGGCCTTGGCTGGGGAGCTTGAGCTTTTCCAGTGTGACAAAGAGGAAAACCCAGAGCTCTCCCAGCAAGAAATGAACAAATACCGAGAAGTGTCTCAAGAGGAAGCATCCACGGGGCAAGAGCTGTCCCTGGGAGAACTTGGTAGCTACCAGGAATTGTCCCAAGAGGAAGCCTCCACTGGGCAAGAGCTGTCCCCGGGACAAGTTGGTAGCTACCACAAATTGTCACAAGGGGAAGCCTCCAGTGAGCAAGAGCTGTCTCCAGGAGAAGCTGGTAGCTACCACGAATTGTCACAAGTGGAAGCCTCCAGTGAGCAAGAGCTGTCCCCGGGAGAAGTTGGTAGCTCCCAGGAATTGTCCCAAGGGGGAACCTCCAGTGAGCAAGAGCTGTCCCCGGGAGAAGTTGGTAGCTACCAGGAATTGTCCCAAGTGGAAGCCTCCAGTGAGCAAGAGCTGTCCCCAGGAGAAGTTGGTAGCTACCAGGAATTGTCCCAAGTGGAAGCCTCCAGTGAGCAAGAGCTGTCCCCAGGAGAAGTTGGTAGCTACCAGGAATTGTCCCAAGGAGGAAATGCCATAGAGCAGAAGCTGTTCCCAGGTGGAGCCAGTAGTTACCTTGAATTTACTGACTGGGAAGTTGGTAGCTCCCAAAAATTGTCTAACTGGGAAGAAAACAGTGAGCAAGAGCTGTTCCAAAAAGTCGTTAGCTATCAAGAACTCTCTGATTGGGAAGAGTTGCCTGGCCAAGAGCTTTCTGAAGAGGAAAATTCCATTGGCCAGGAGGTGTCCAAAGGGAATAGTGACAGACACTCCATGCAGTTCAGCTGGAAGAATGACAAAGAGCAAATGCAGGACAGGTGGGAACATGTGAGTGTCCAGAGCACCAGGGTAAAGCCCTTGCCAAAGGAGGAGGAGGATGAGTGGGATGAACTGAGTGTCTTTGAACTGTCTGACGAAGAAGACAGAGAGCGAAGGCTGAGACGCCTTACAGAAGATGGGTTCCCAGTGCCTGTCCCTCGGGAGGCTTGGGTTGAGCCCCAGGAAGCCTCGGTTGAGCCATGCCCCCAAGTGTCACTCTGTGACTGGCCTGCCCATTTGAGAGCCCAAGCCCTCAGAGGACGTGTGTTTTCTGCTGCCTTTGAAGAGCAGGTGCCAGAGGCGGGCACAGAGAGCCCAGTCCCTGGCCTGCGCAGTTGCCCCAGATGTTCAGCTGCCCAGCCAGGAGCCCAGGCCCTCAGCTGGCAGCCTGCTCCCCACACGAAACAGCCCTCTGACAGCAGACGGGTGCTGAGGATGCTGTGCAGCCTGGTCTGCTGCCCTTGCCTGGTGCCACCACTGGAGGATTAGTGCCGAGTGGCAGCACCAGGCCAGACCTCACAGATGGAGGCTGGCCCGCAGCCTGCCCAGTGTCCTGAGGGAGCCACATGGGCTGCCTTTGCCTGGACATGTCCCTACAGCCTGACAAATCCCTAGTTGCTTTTGATCACCCCAAGTGTGTGTCCCGAAGACCAAATATTACCGATGTGGCCAGCCCAAACCAGTACCCATGGGGAACATTTGGTGCCAGGTCGTTCAGTGGTGAATCACAGAGAATTGTCAAGGTGGGAAGAGACTTTCAAAGTCATCCAGTCCCACTGACACCCTGGCACCACCATCATCACCCAGAAACCATGTCCCTGAGTGCCACATCCAGACGACTCTTGAGCACTTCCAGAGATAGTGACTCTAACACCTCCCTGAGCAACTTCTTCCAAGGCCTGACAACTCTGCCAGGGAAAAACTGTTTCTGATATTTAATCTGAACCTCCCCTGGTGGAATCTAAGGCCATTTCCCCTCATCCTGAAAGGATTACATGCTGATCCTTTGGGATTTTATCCCTGAGGAATGGGCACAGACGGGAGGTATTGCTGTCAGGACTCCACTGCACATGGCAGGATTGCAACACACAGAGTTCATCCAAAATGAATGAAATCTGGGTTTAAGAAGTAGTGATAGTAAAAATTTTTAAAAAACAAAACAAAAAAACCCCACGAAAATACCCAAAACCACAAAAAACCCACTCAAAAAACCACAAAAA